>WOGR01006160.1:0-13270 GCA_015342045.1 Leptinotarsa lineolata | reverse complement strand
TATATATATATATATATATATTACCTATCAGACGAACAGAAAAACGATGAAAATTATCTCATTAATTAAAAAATGAAAAATCAAAGCGATGAAACTACTGAATTTTATTCAATTCAGAAGTATTGGTCATCAAAATCATACTGTTGTATATGAAATGTTTATACATTTTATCTTAATAAGGAAAAAATGGAAATTGTTAACAACAGTTAGCAACCCACTGAGATAACGTACTTGACTTTACGACTCTGATTTTCGTTAAAATAAACAGAATAACGGAATTTACAACTCAGACTAACTGGCTCCGCCATCTTGTTTCTTGGCTCCGAAAATCCCCCAGTTACCAATTAGATTGGTAAATATAATAAAAACAGTTATTTGACCATCCCTAAATCTCGAATGAATGTCTTCTATGACAGACTTTTATGAAGGGTGAATAAAAGTTTTGAGGAAACTCGAAGTGTGGAGTAATATACAACAGTTGGTACGAAGTATATTACAACGGAGAGGAAAAAAATCGTAGCTCTTACGCAACGGAATATTCATAAAAAGTAAAGTTCATCCATAACAAATAGAATTACTCTAAGAAGTTTTGAAGAAGAAAGTTGGTCCATTGTTTAAAAACGAGTCCACATTGAGAAGCAACGCATACACAGTTACGATTTTCAAGAATTAAGTTATAGAGTTATTCAGTCTCACAGCATCGTATTTTTTTATGAATCACTAGATGGAGAGATAATCTACCTATTTAGGGGTTTACGAATTGATATAAAGAAACATGAGCTAATTAGCAACTACTTGTCAAATCTAGGAAGAGACTTGAGAATTTCCGCTCTCTTTCTCTCTCTTTCGCTAGTACAGTACTAGCTAAGATCTCTTTCTAGATTTGACAAGCAGAATATGATAGTGCTTTACAAAATAATCATTTCATTCGCTGGAAAAATTTTGCATTTTTGACAACGTATTATGTATAGAGAATAGAAAAATTATATTGATCAATTGAAAAGTTTTGTGTACCAGTCTGTCGAAAATATACAAATATACAGATGCATAGAAAATTTCACTTGTTAGTAACATATCTGAGTGGAACAACATTATAATGATGACAAAGAAAACAGATATAGTTATTTCACAATAACGCCGAAGGCAGTTAAAGCTGTTACCGCCAGACCTAAATGTAGAACCATATGTATCCATGGTGATGATGATTTGAATTTGATAGGAAATAAATGTTAACTGCAGTATGGGAATATTTTTGCCATATCGAATGCTTTCGAAAAATCAAACAGATAAGCACTGGCATTGCAACTGGCCTTCATCAACACTTGATATCAGGTGTTTGTTAAATATCATACAACTCAATTCAGATCTAGGTCCTGACTATTTATGTAGAAAAATGTTGTTATTTCAATTAAAACAGTGAATATTCTTTATTTTCTCAAGCACCTCGTTACTGGTATGACGTAAATTCCTCTGGGTTGATTAAAATCATTTAGTAATGAAGGTTTCCGTTAAAAAAATTTGTTTAAAATCTGTTTTTACGTTAATCAGCTGTCGCCCCCATACGAACAACAACTTTCAGAAGTCGAGAAACTTGTACGAGCTAAGGACTAACAAGATCTTACCTTTTAACGTGTAATTCCTAATACGTGGTTAACAATGTTCAGTAACTTCAACAAACATTTGTTGGAGAACTGCGTTCATGTGGAATAAACATCCTGAGAACGTTTTTTTCAATGAATTTAATCTCCAGCGATTCAAATCTAATGTGAATCACAACTTTTGCACAGGCACCGCTCTTAGAGCGCCTTTAGGTTAATCCTTTAGTGCTTGTGTTTTTTCCTTAAAAAAAGTTCAAAAAGGAATTTGAATTGGATGAAAAACTATTTTCGACTGAAATTTGGGGTACAGTTGGAGAATGAAAGCAATCTGTAGCCCGCCAACATAAAAACAAAGCAAATCTACAAGTCATTAGTCATCCGTACCTAGCACGGCAAAATCCAACATGTTACAAGTAACAAGACCATCAAAAAACTTATTACAAAGGAGTTTTTCTTACTTAGGTCCAAAACTTCATGATATTTAACCAAAAAATTTGAAAAATATCCAGAACTAAACCCAAGTCCTGGCTTCTCCAAATACCCCGCCTCCATATCCATCGATATGTTGATGTAAAAAATATTTATTACTTCTGAAAATTATTCATTGTTTTATGACATTCAACTCTGATACATAAAGTTGAATATGATTCAAAAAAGTATTATTCCTTTTGTGATTATGTGTTTCTTGTGTATGTAGGTACTTATATATTTGTCTATGTCTATAAATGTCTAGCTTGTAGTTGAGACTCTCACACTCAAAGTTCACCTTTTGTAAGTTACCTTAATTTATTTGCAACACATTACTTTTCATAACATTATTGTACAACTTGTGTGAATAAATTCAATAAAAAATCTTCTTGTGTGGTACATCTGCGAAATTTGCCTGGAAAAATAAACATAGCAAATCGTTACCAATTGAAATCATTTCATATCTGTGAGATAACTTTTCATCCATTCTAGTGAATTCTTTCAAATTCAATTAAGTTTACTGAGCAATCTATGGTCAGATCGTTTACAAAACAATCCTTGTCGAATTAAACAATGAAGCTCTATTTCGAACATTGATAATTGAAACTTGGGTTCAAATTGAAACCTCTAGCTTACAATGAATCTAACGAAAATACATTTCCTATACAGCGCGATTCTCACAATAATTTTTTTCGACGGTCGAAAATATGTCTCCCCGGAAAACTTTACAGCGGTCTGGGGCTTATTGTTTTGTTCTTTCTTTTCATGACGACCATTCCAACAATCTTGTTTCCTGTAGGAACTGCAGTTTGAACGAATCCTTTGTATGATGTTTGTCATAATCTACTGAAAATTATTTTGTAAAAATGATAAAGTTTGGAATTCATGAAAAAGGTGATCTGAGATAGGAGATATGAAAAAAACTTGATAAAATATTCAATATACTAAAGCAAAAATATTCTGATGAATAAGATATAAAATAAAATATGAAGAAATAAACAATAAGTATGAAATATAAAATTATTAGGTCGCTAATTTGTCAAGAAAACAAGCTGAAGTTACCTGAAATGGAGTAATAAATGGGATAAACAATGAGTAAAAGGTCAATAATATACTCGTACAGAAAATAAAGAGAAATGATGGTGAAAATTGCAAAAGAAATAATTTTAAACCAAATTATTTTACGGTGTTTCAATTCTTGATACTTACAATCGAAATGTTGTGGAGTAGTTCGATTTGGAATATTTTTTCTTTTATCCATGTTTTCTTTTTTTATCATTTTTATTGTTTATAGATATATTATTGACATTTTATTCATTGTTCAACCCATTTTTTCTCTTGGCGTTCTTATACATTTACGTTTCATACTCATTGTTTATTTCTCTCAGTTCTCAAATTTGTTAACCCTAGTTTTCAAATTTCTTAACCCTTTTCAGACAATGAAAGTCTGAATCTCCAACAGAAAAACTCAAAATTGAAATACTAAGACTACAGAATCAACAGATTCATAATCATCACTAAACATGAAATATCATTCCAGTAAACACTCCAGGGCTGAAACTAAAAGCATTTTTTGTCGATTTGGTGTAACTGATGAAGAACGATAAAGGTTGAACACAGAACAAACAGCTCAAATAGTCAAAGGTTTTTTCCAGATATTGACTCCATAATGAAGAGATAGGTACAATAGTATTTATGAATACACCGAATCAGATGAAAGAAATGTGCATGCTCAATTGCTGCTCTGTATATTGAACAATAGTTATCATCATTTCAAAGATCAAGATAAAGGAAAAACAAAAACTAATGTTTTATGTATGTGCATATATATAAAATATGCATGGCGCCGCTGGAAATCAATTTCTCTCGTCTCACCTCATTTCAGGTAGAGCTAATCCACCACCCGAAATAACGTTGTAAGCACTGATTTTAAATAAAGCACTACTTGTTCGTTGGTAATACAGTTAAGAAAATGTTTCGGAATTATTGCGAACCACTATCGATACATGTAGCGCGTGCAAAAAGGTCACGAATCATATTTACAATATCCACCCTTTGTCACGGACCTATTCGAACTGTCAAACGCGCCTGCTCCTAGAGTTTCCCCCCTTCTTGACTACCGCTACCCTACTATTGCATTATGGATATTTTGTGTATATGATCAATTAATTCAGTGAAAGGAGGTGGGCAAGAAGGAAATTTTAAAGATTTTTGGGCTCGGTAAAAGGCAATAAAGGGAATTCACATGCAGGAATGTCGGGAAAATCCGATATCACCTAACAAAGGGATTATTTAACCACGAAGTATGTGTTCGACGAAGATGAGAGAATGATTTTTTCATCGTTCCATTGTTGGGTTGATTTCCCAATGGAAATATTTGGAGTTAATGGAATACTTTTCAACTGACTCTCTCAGGAACGTAGTACGTTAATATTCAAGAACATTCGGATATAAGAACAGAAGTTCTAATATATGTATCAGAAAGAACATTGTAGATCCTAGTGTCATGGACGAGTATAGAGAAAAACTTAAAGAAAACCTGAATACAAATGAAAACACAAAAATGCAACGAACCAAAAATAAGATACTGTCTAATAGAAATAAACAAATATATAACATCATGTATATATTGAACTTGGCAATAAAAATGAAACTCGGGCGATAACAAGTCTTGATAATGCCATCAGAGATGATGGCGAGACGTCGACCTTTGAAGAATACACAACGGATGAACACCCGGAAAGACAACTTCATACATTCTACTATTCGTGAAAACCGATACTGTAATATATGTATTTCAAATCTTGTTATTCTCTGGGTATAAAACTTCAAGTGTAGTTATTGCTTGCGCATCAACCACAGGTATTATGCCATCCTCCCTAGAAGACACATTTGAAATTATTTCTTACATCTCTATAAATTGATATTGCTTTCGAAAGGCTGGACCTCGGAATTCTTCTCAATAACCTATTTTTTTTCGAAGGTGTTATACATTTTTTAGGGTCATACCTCATTAATAGAAAACACTTTGTACAATACTTTGCTTTCAAGCCTGTCTCTGGTATGAAATGTAACCCGCCCGGTCCACGCCCACAAAAAATGGCGTTCTAAGCTAGTGTCTTGTCCGCACTGGTAAATCCGGCCTGATGATGTGCAAGATCGCCAAGCCAAGGTTTTTTTATGATAAGCAGAGGCCTTACTCATATTATAAACATGCCAACAAAGATTTTAACCAAGATGGAGAATTTGCAAGTCTTCTGAATCTATACGTAACAGTAATAACCAATACTGAAGAACAACCTAAACCACTTAAAGTATAGTCGGATAGACAGAAGGCTCAATGCATGAATGAGAAAGATAAATAAGGCTTCCCTAGGTAGTCCATTACAAAGGAAACTTCGACATCGACTACCAAACGAAATTCTTACTTTCTTCCCCTTCCGCTTTCACTGCAAAGCAACTAGATGAAGATGAAACCAGAACCCAAAGATGAAAACGAAGCATTCGAAATCAGCAATGAAAGTCAAGAGGACGAATATCAAATCTATTTCCCTTCCGCTTTAAATGCAACTAGATGAAGATGCAATGCAACTAGATGAAGATGAAACCAGAACTCAAAGATAAAAACGAAGCATTCGAGATCAGCAATGAAAGTCAAGAAGACGAATATCGTTTGGTTGTCGATGTCAAATCTTGTTTATGCAACGGGCCGCTTTGCGGAGCTTGATATTCGTAGGTTGATTCTTTTGTCAATCCAATAAATATCGAAGAATACATTGCCTCTACTCAATAACAATAATGAACAGCAAATTCACATGGTGAATAATGTTCTTTCCACTCCAGATATGACTTCCACCCCACTTTCCAATACATTATGTCAGATATTACTTTCCGTCAGCATTTTAGGCGAATTCTGAAACAGCTCAACATCAGTAAATCTGGTACTAAAAAAGTGTACCTTATAGTTAATGAATGTGATAATTTGATATTAAATATGTGTTCTTTCTTCTTGTTGAAAAACTACTCGGATTTAGCCTATATCCAAAAAGGGCAAGCAACTTCACTAAAGCAAAGTGTAACAGATGATCTTCATACAAATGTTTTCCACATTTCTAACAATACAATCAAGAAACTCTGCTATCGACAGAAGAATCAATCCTTGAATATCAAAAATAAAAAAGGCTCCCCAAAGCGATCAGTTGCAAAGTCCATCAGCGTCGACATATATCGTCGAAAGAGATTCATCCTTTGTCTTCAACTGAAGCTTTCACTGCTAGGCGGCTAGATGGACTACTAATTTAACACCACACAGCGGTGTTTCGATCCACTGATTGCCTTTGGGAGCTTCGTTTATCTTCAATATTCGAGAATTGAGTCTTCTATTGATCCTATAAATGGCATCTCCGTAGTACAAGATGTCAACGTCATTACTTTCAGGCTTTTCCTTTTTAACACAGATCAGTTATTCGGCCTAGCACCACGGATGAGACCTAGTGGGTTGAAACAGCACTGCCTGGTGTTGGACCACAGGTCCATCTAGGTGCTTCGAAAGGAAAGCTGCAATGAAGACATTGGACGAATCTCCATGCGAAAGATGTCGAAGCTTGGCTCTGCAACTGCTTGCCTTGAGGAGCCTCGTTTTTCTATAATATTCGAAGATTGAGTCTTATGTCGATCCCACAGATGACATCTTCCTAAGGGGTATCGTATCTGTGTATCTGTATCTGTAGAGTAGGGAAGGTGAGGGTAGGCCCACAGCACTAAGGCCACGTGTGACCCATTCTACATCCTTCCGAGGAGTTGTCCTCCTAAGTCATCGTCCATCCTGTTCTTTCCGAAAAGGTGGACAGGTCACTAGGAGACATCTCCTTTATAAAGGCAGGTGCTTGCCGAGCACACACTCTCTTATTGACGATAACTCCGGACACTCGCATAAGACATGCCTGACAGTTTCATCTTCCTGTTCACACATCCTGCATAAAGGTGTGTCCACCAGCCCCACAGTATGGAGGTGTTTCCTTAGTTGACAGTGGCCAGTCAGAAATCCTACTGTTGAACGTAGGTTTTTCCTGGTCATCGCCAGATATTTCTTCGACGCCAGCTTCCCAGGGACACCGAGGGTGATACTGGCAAGACTGCGTCCTTTGATTCCATCCCATCTCTTTCGGGATTGAGCATGGGTGTGAAGTTTAGCTAGTTCCGCAATTGTTATCAGGCCGTAGGTGTCACTGGGTCCTAAAATTCTTTGTCCAGCCGCTTCAATGGCTGAAGAATCAGCAATGCGAGTACTTCTACTTCACAAACAACATCAATAGCCTGGAACATCGAAGTAAAATTGGAAAATTTTTGTTTGGATACTTTCAAGGGTTGTGTGACCTAGCCCGCTTGATTCCACCAAGACAATATATGTCTGAAAACAGCTGCATAGTTCATACGAGTAAATCTCGAACAACACTTTAAGAACGGTTTCCCTGATGAATATATTTTCCGAGATAGTTTTTCAAATAAATATAATACTTTCAAATTTAACTTAAGTGTGATATTTTCAGTGAACAATTTATAAAACCGAAGCATGTGTTTCGCTATATAATAGCTTTCTCAGGCTCGTTCATAGTGACATATTGAAATAACACTTCAATGTGAGATTTCCACTCGACAGTTAACAAAACCACGACACGTGTTTCGCTATACAATAGCATCTTCAGGCGTCACAATACTGACTAAACAAATTCTGTATCATACCTTAATAGTAATTTGAATCCTGACAAATTCAAACTTGATGCATTTTTCACATGAAATGTTTACCTTTCAAGGAACAACACATTAAAGTGGAGAATAATGAATACAAGTTTAACTTACTTTCAAGATTTTCCTCATTACCAATTTCCTCATTTCAACCTAAATTCAGTAAAGGGGACAATTCCAATCTATTTGATTATTGAGCTGAAGATATTCCCGAATTCTCAAATCTATTGATTTCTAAGCATTCCAAAAGGTTGAGTTTTGAACCTTTCTCTTCCAAATTTAATACATCATCGATTGAACTCGTGCGCCTTCAAAGATGGTATGCAAATGTTGAATTGGTCTTTTCATTCAAAAAACTACGTCTATTCTCTTTAATTATTTTGGAGAAATTCCTTCCAGTTTGGCCAATGTAAAATTTAGGACAAGAACAACAAGTCAACTTGTATACTCCCGATTTATCCGACACTGGAATTTCATCTTCATTGTTTTCAATGAATTCACACAAGTTATTATTCATTCGTAGGCTTTGTCCAATTCTTCGTTAAAAAACCGGGTAAAGTTCCTAATAAGACCATGATCCGATCAACATAAAAACTCGCACAGTGACTTGTGGCGCCCTCTAATGCCATGTGACACAGGTCACACGGGGTGAAACTCAATTTAATTTCCGTTTCCGCTTGATTAATTTTATTCTTTGTGAAAGAAGTGTTTGTGAACATGAATTGCTTTAATTATTGCGATGTCATCCTCTAAAAGTGATAATGATCCAGAATGGAAGCCAGCGTATCAGTTCGTGCTGAGCAGGAAAATTGGCATGGGATTAAACTTATTGCCATGACACGAGAAAATGCCATTACTTGGGCAGTGAGTAGAAACCAAGGTTGTGTTAGGTTAAGTTAGGTAAGGTTAGGTTAGGTTAGGTTCGGTTAGGTTAGTTTAGGTTAGGTTAGGTTAGGTTAGGTTAAGTTAAGTTAGGTTAGCTTAGGCTAGGTTTCTAATGCTTTTCTAGCCATTATAATCAATATTTCATCAAAAATTAAAAAAAATTACCTTTTCGTACCTCCAGGACAATTTTTTTGACTCATTATCTTTTATTATGTCTACTGTGATGATTTGATCTTGTTTCGATCATGGTCTCATAAGGAACTCTCACCAAAAAAACGAGCGATATTACTAGTTGGATCACCAAAGTAAGTTAGAGTCACATAATGTAGAGACCTGGTTCCGAACTTGTTTTTGCAATTTCTCAAAAAGAGTTGATTCAACTATATCCACCTTGTAACCATTGTTGACAGCAATTGCTTGGTTGGAAATTAATAAATTCAAAAATTCTCAACATTGACTGAATGACCAAATAGAATTGAATTATCCACCTCTGTTATATCTGTTTTCTAATGTGGAAATTGGTACTTAGTTTATTACATGTGTTTTGGTTTTGTTAATTAGTCAGTATATATGTATATATCCATATGAATCCAAGTAAATAGCCACAATCGGCAATTTTCTGAAGTCTTTGTACATGTCCATAAAAATTGATTTATCACTTCATTATAAAAACATTTCCCATATCATGCCGATAGGAATGCTCCTGAGTTATTGCTACAATGAACTCTACAAAAGTATAGGAAAAGGAATATGAGGAATGCGAAACATGTATGCGAATGCCTTATACAAATTCGAGTATTCATATAATTATGTATTCTAAATCACTTCCTTATTGAGATTCATGGCTTCGAAAAACCTATATTTTATTACGTCCCTTCAACGCATTCTCTTTTCACTGGAAAGCGTTTCAGAATAATAAACTCAACCAGAATATCAACATTTTGTGAAGAACAAGAGTTGAGGTAGCCCATCAAAATGATCGAATATGTTTCAAATACAAACGTAATTCAAAACTAGTAATAATGAAGAAATATTGTGGCCATAACTCATTGAAAAAAATAGACATTTCGAATGAAATTCGAAACATTCATTTTATTTTGCTTCTCTGTTTGAAAAAAAAACTGTTTAAAATCTGTTTTATCCATTAACCAGCTGTCACACCCCTTCGAACGACAACCCTCAGAAGTCAAAATTTGTGCGAGCTAAGCACTAACGATGTCTTACCTTTTAACGTGTGATTCCTAACACTAATCATTTCTACATTGTTACTTTTGAGAACAGAATACATTTTGGATAACTCACATGGTAATAATTAGATAATGATGCTATTTAATTTTTGAATACTTTCGAAACGATGATTTGTTTCTTAGTAATGTTTAATTTGCGTTATTCGATTCACATTCTCTATCAGATAATATCACAAGCCAAAAGCTTTGTATTCATAATTAGTCCATTTCGATCCACCATAGACCTCATCAATCGTCACAGTCCGGACATGAATGCAACGTTAGAACTCAACAAAAACAAACCAAAGCAGTCATCGCCTCACTTTAAATGTATATTTTTGATAACTTGTAGCTATCCTGTTCTTACTTTCCGTAATTACTGATTACCTTTCTGAACGGGTCTTTTTAGAGAAGAAATGAAGAACTATTTCGAAAGATCAGCTCAGAATACTTACAGGGTGACTCAGCCTAATAGGGTTGTAAAACGAATATCTTAAGGCGATTTTCCATCAAATGCCCTCGCTAGCGACTAGTTTCGTTTTCAAAAACAGAAACAAAAGTCTTGTTTTAGCCTCGAAAACAAACTCGAAATTCGAGTTCCACCAAACAGACACGGGTTGCCTGTTTTGTTGTAAAATGCGCAAATGAAGTAGCACCAGTATTTTGCAGACTTTTCAACTTGTCTTGACGGATCATTTTTGTGTCTGGCTCTCCAGCTTCCTGAGAAATCGTTCCCTGCAAGTGGCCGTTGATGGATATCTCTCGAATACTTCAACCATCAACGCTGGTGTTCCCCAGGGATCCATAGTGTCTCCAACCCTCTTTTTATTGGCTATCAACGACTTATTATTAGAAAAATCTAAGAATCCAATATATTGCTTTGATGATGACAGAACACTTCTCTCGTCATTCCATTTGGATTCCAGGACATAGGCTACGGATGCACATCTTCACCGGCAGCAGGAAGTTGCATATCTTAATGAGCATCTAGAAGTGATTTCGAATTGGGGTAAGAGTAACCAGGTTCAATTCAATGCCACAAAAACCCAGTCATCGGTTTTCTCCAAAAAGATTAATGTTTCCCAACCGGATATAATAACTGAAATGGACACCAATATGTCTTGGTACAATCATGTCGCTGGAATTGCAAAGGCTGCTTCTCAAAAGTTTGGAACACTGTTCCGAACCAGAAAACTGTACACACCTCAACACCTGATGCTTTATGAAACTCAGGTCAGAGCTTCTTTTGAGTATTGTACTCATGTATGGAGCTCCGTACCTAAGCATACCCTGAAGCTTCTGGATTCTATCCAGAAAAGAGTCATCCGCCTGATCGGAGACGTGAACATCACTTGCAACCTTGATAGTCTGGAGCATTTAAGAAAGGTTGGAGATTTGTATTTCTTCTATAGATACTTTCACGGGAGGTGTTCAGGTAGCTTGGCACTTTTAATTTCACCAAGAGCGGTGCATATTAGAGATACGCGACGTACACCTCGAACTTCACTGTTCAAGAACTCTTTCATTTGGAGAACTGCTTTTATGTGGAATAAACTTCCTGAGAACGTTTTTCCAAATGGATTTAAACTATAACGATTCAAATCCAATGTGAATCGCTACTCTCGCACAGGCACCGCTCTTAGAGCGCCTCAAGGATTTTCCTGTAGTGCTTGTGTTTTGTCTGTAAAAAAATATTTTCTGTCGTTTTTACTAAACGAAGTTTTCGTCATACCTTCCCAAGAGGATATTTTTATAATGATCTACGGTTTTTTTATAATCGAATCTTTAGAGCGAAAGGAGCGAAAGCCAAAAAAAAAATACATTTCTACATAGCAAACTCTGTTTACAAAATACCGAAACCTCTTGATCTTTCCACCTGCCGATGGACCATTTCGTTGTTGAAAAAACGACACAAAATTTTCAAATTGTTTCCAATTTTGACAACTGTTTTTGTTTTGTCGAAATCGACAGAGTTGCTGTTTTGTTGTGGTTTTGTCCGTTTAGTGAAAATCTGTCTTCAGCTGTAGCAATGTATTAAAGGGGCATACGCAGATCGTCATGTTTTTGCGAATGTGAAGTACTGTGAGGCAAGCAATTTATGGACAATCCAAATTATGTCCAGAAGAAGATCATCTCATGTATCTAATCATATCATGTACCTATATTCTCATTTTATTACCTCAAAAGAGCAATCAGCTAAACTAATGAATCCAAAGTAATAACAACGTTTCGGAAAATGTTCATCGGTACAGTTTTCCACAGAATTCGAAAAGAAGGAAGGACAAAAATTTAAAAGGTGAATCGATTGACAAATTGATATATGTTTGTAGTGAATACTCCAACAGAGATGACTTCACTTGAACAAAGTTGTAGATAATTATTTTCATACCTGTTTAAGCAACTGTCCAATCTACCATATTTAAGATACCAGATAGTGATATGACTGAAAAATAGAAGAAATTTATTAAATTAATCAATATCCTATATCGAAAAGAATCGTCAGTATTCCCAGCAGTGACGGCTCGTGCATTGGAGAACAGGGGAGGCTAAAGTCATAAAGACTATATACATACAGAAAAGCCCGCCGGAGGCGCGAAAATTTTTGGGGTACCACACCTATTCAAAGCAAAATACGTATTATTTGCATAAATGCAAACAAAAATTGTGTATTGCCGAAAATTATACGTATAAAACTGATCATTAAAAAAACAAAAATAAGGAAAAAGGGTTGTCTTTGAGTAATTTAATATAAATGAACAATGAACTCTTCTCATTCAATAAATATTACTTTTCTCTTCTAATATAACAGTTTTGTTAAAAATTGCCACAAATATTTTATTAGCACAAGTACTTAATTATGCTTATAAAAACAGGTCTAAAAGTAAATTTTATTGTCCAGCAAGAACCGTGTCTTGCCAGGAAAGGAAAGGAAGGATGGGGTAGAAAGAAAGGTTAAATCTGGTTTGTTTAGGTGAATTCACAAGGCACCCGCAAACTACTTTTAATCGGCGGTCATTCAAGTTCAATATAGTTTTGCGAGGGTCCCGCAATTTGAAAGGTGAATTAAAAGGTGTATTTTGTAATTTTGGATAGGAAGGAAAAAAATTAAAAAAAAACTAAAAGTAAACATAACATTCGTTCTTAACCAAGACGAACAAAAACTCAAAGAAAAACAAATTACAAAATAAAAATAAAAACAAAAACATAAATAGAAAATTCTTTGCTTGAGTTACAAACTGTAATAAATAAAGCATAACTCTAATATTTGGTAATATCTTTGGTTAAGTGCTCAACTTAAATAAATAAAATAATAAAATATGCATTTTTATATAATGTATATTATATATA
>WOGR01006159.1:0-13270 GCA_015342045.1 Leptinotarsa lineolata | reverse complement strand
AACTGGGTTCGAAATTTAGTCACAAGCTTCCGAATAGCTCCCTCAGTAGGCCGACGAAACTGCCCATGAATTGGAAGAAGTGCACGATGCACTTTCTTAACCGAGCATGAATTTTGATAATAAAATTCAATAATTTGAAAGCGTTGTTCATTCGTAAGTCGATTCATGGTTAAATTTTAAACCAAACTGAATAAGTTTGACAATGACACACGATTTACGCGTGATCTGTCAAAAACAGTGTTGCCAAAAAGATACCAGCAAAAAATCACTCATTATATGATATTAGACAATGGAAGTCCGATCTGATGAAATTCACCACGAAACATTGTCAATCACCTTCAAAAGAGTGTATTAGATTATTATAAAATCAATATGTCGAACTTTTGGACATCAAAAATTATTATTATGCCGCAGCTCATGAATAACTATTGAAGCTGGCACAATTTCGTTGAATTTTCACGAATGAGTATTTGAATAACTCAGTGAAATCATCCCAAAATAGTCACACATAAAATATTGAATGCAAACCATTGCAATCGATGGCCTAGTTTCATGTTGCTAACATCAGCATTTTTTTCAGGATGTAGTGTACATTTTTTATTTGAATTTCCAACATCATTCGGCGAAAAGAGTTTTTTGTAACTGATATAAATCACTTCGTCATGGAATTGTACGAATCCCGCTCATTCTCAACCGAGCAAAATATTTTCAATTTCATGGGAAAAATCATAAATCATGAATAATTCACAAGGGATGCCGAATCAATATTTTCTATTGCTCTGAATTGGGAATACAGGTGCAATTTGGTTTATGAGTCAATTGAACTTTCCGCCGGAACTTTCCTGAAACTACAAATAGCGACAAAAATAGATAGAGCTGTTCCACCGTATCAAAGAGAATAGTGGTTTGGATGATTTGTTCCTATATGCCCGTCTCCAATCTCGCATTCGGCTCCAGATAATCTCTGGATTTCCGAACAACTCCAGAAGAATGTGTTGTTTTATATGAAAAGTTTTGATCAGGCACGAGTAAAAATCTCTTCATCGGAAATTGTTCGACACTGAGAGGAAATAATTTTGAATTTTATTCATCACTTTTCTCGGTACTATTTGTTATTTCGTTCGCAGAGAAAACTATAATAGATATAGACTGTGACTTGAGATTGAACAACTTTTTCTCACATACCGAGACATATAAGAATCTATTCAAGCAGGATATTTTGTAACCATCTTCATCATTATTCCTCTTCGGAGTGTAATAATTCTATTGAATAATCTGTGAATAGAAAACTCTGTGGTTTTTAACTCTTGTTCGGTATAATTGCGAGACAGATCTTCCAGGAACTTCAATTTTTGTGTGGATAACAGGGAATTGCTGGATATTTTTGAATATTTACAATCAAGTAATCGCAATCTTCATGCCTAGTTGAAATGTTAATTTTTTCAGGCTGTAGCGTGTGTAGGCGGGGTTAGTGAAGCCTTGAGTTCAAGTTTGTGGGGTCGTAACCCTTGTTCCCCGGCCGCCATCTTGAAAAAAAGTGGCGCAAAGGCTTTATGCGCTGTATCTCTAGCAATTCTACATTCCATTTCTATTACTTTTTATCCTGAGATGAAAAATGAAAAAAAATAACTGAGCATTTTTTAACAAATTCCCTTTTGGGCATTAGGCATTATAAATTTTTCTGGTCATATTACAATAAAATGAAATCAGAGCAATCTTATAGAGGATTCTTCAACAAATATTTTCTACATCCGCAGTAGGCCTAATTCACGGACAGTTTCTAGACGAGACTAATTGAGCATAGTTTATGTATCCAAGAAGCTATTGTTTTTTTCATTTTCTTTGATGGTCCAGGCTGCGGTTCAGGATGTAATTCAGTATCGGAGGTGAATGTTTGCGGAATTACGGGAGTTAGAATTGGCGTCATTGTGGTTAATTCATTTTCGATCAATTTTGATATTCTCATGATATTACTCCAGGTTCCACCAGAACAACTGAGGCAAACTGCAGAGAATTTGAGGCCTGCTTTCTTTTGCATCTGCAGAAAATTAATTTCAGAAGTTTGGAGCGTGTTGGAGGCTTGGAAGTTTTGATTGGTATCCAAATGTTTTCGTCCTTTTTCAGCCCCAATCGTCAGGATCACAGTGTTCGTCAAGCTACGACTTACCTGGCGATAAACTCGGAGTCTGTGGTAACGGGCTGCATCTTGTGTTGGAGAAAGCGATGATGAGTTGAATGCAGTTTTGGTTCTCGTTTGTATCTCATGCTTCATAGATAATCATCTTTATTTCCACCATGTGATGAGACGATAAAACGTTCGCCAGTGACAGTGAGCAAAGATGGCTCGACTTCCTCACTGAGAAATAATGCTGTTCCGCTAGCTGATTCAGGATGTTTCTGTGGAACTTTGATGAATTTTGCCTATGTAATAAGCTGATGATGTGAAACAGATGCAGAAACAGCAAATTCTCTGCAACGACGTCGCCATATATAAAACCTGAAGGACAATATAATTGATCAGACGTACGCCCTTATGAATGTTCAAAAAATAGATTAGACTGCTTCCTTCCCAATGCCGTAAGCAATATAAGAATGTCACAGAACGGACTGTATCTGCATCTGATTTAGCCTGGTCGACACTAAAACTCACTAGCACCACAATTTTGAGAAGGTCTATTGAGTTTGCTTTGTTGTTTTCATTACCAAGAAATACTTAGCTTTGTAATTAGTCCCACTATATTCCTTGTGGCCGTTAATGATGTGCTACAAAATTTGTTTTTCAGGCAAGACTTTTTACTGATGATTTAATAATATTTGTGAAAGGGAAAAAGATTCAAATTATAGTGTAAAACCCAGATTATACTTAGTGTGAGATTTGTAGCTTTTCATTCTGATTACACGCGAAATATAATTTTAGAGTGACCATCAGTTGGTCCAACTAGGATGAAAATCTTGAGTGGACTACAGCTCTCAGTAGCCTAGAGAGAATAGAATATCCTTCAGTAAGCTGTGAGGTGGGATGAAATTGTTTTGATTTTTTGATGCTCCTCAATTGCATAATCGCAAATCGCAAAATTTTGTTGAAATAGTCAACATTTCACTCCTATAATCAGTTGTCGGTTTGATAAATTACTCCAGCCTTATCAAAATAAAATTTCGACTTGGTAAAAAACACACACGTTCAAATAAATAAAACTACTGCATATCATATTTAGGTACTTTAGCAATGACAAGCACACTAACACAGAATGTATTTTTCGGACAATTATATGTGTAGGCTAGTAGCTAATAGCCTTCAATAATTAAACCATAAAAAGAGGTTCTTACTATAAAAATTAATACGATATCCAGTCATTTCACTTATCAATGGAATCGTCAAACACTTATTGAAATCTTCTGCCCAGAAATTGTTTTGTTGCAAATTTACTCGATGTGAAAATTTATTAAGTTCCGTTGTAGCTTCTTTAATGTGCTAGTAACCATGACTTCCTTCAATTTTTCTATGGGAGCTAACCGTTGCTCTAGAGGGGTCCAAGCCCACCCCCTAGTTTCGTCAATGATTAAAGTCTAAAATCCGCCAATTCAATCGTATCATATGAATACTATACATTAGAGAGTCCATTTTTATTCAATTTTAGTAACAGAAGCGTAGCATGCTACGATTCACCGCTTTGGTGAGAATAAAACTCACGAATCAGAACTTCTACAAATCCATTATTATCTGCCATCACACATTTGGAACTCCAAACTATCTGTCGTTATTCGACGGCTGTTCGTTTCCACCGTTCTATTGGAACGAACAGCGAAACTTCTGCCTTTTCCGTACAAAGCAACAATGTTAAATATAACTTTTCTCGAATGCGGCTGTATCGATAAATTTGGCGGTTTTTGGTAAGCGTTCCATTGTGATGAACTCGGTTTTGATGGACAAGAAACGCCTGAAAACTTCCCTGTTGGAGAACTTTCTGCCAATTCATCGCATTTGCACAGTTTATGAACTCAATTACACGGAGTGTAGTTATTTTCTGTAAGTCGATGATGAAGTGGAAATTCAATTCTATAAAAATTTTAAAACCGTAAGGTGATGAAATAGAATCAATCGTTACATTACTTTTTTGTTATCAATTACGGACAATTTATATGTTAAAATTATTACTCAACTGTTATGAGGATACATGAATAAAAATAAGAATGGACAGGGGATATAGAAGAAAGCAGTGTGGAGCTCATATTCATCATTTCTTCGATAAACATTTCATTTCGAGGATTAATAATTAATGATTAATAATTAAATGTCAAGTTTGTTGACCATTCCTGAAATGATCTACTTTCCAAGTAGATCTGAGCTAGTAGAATAGTATGCAGTACGATATCCTGATACAATGTTTCAGAAAACAAAGAGAGTGTGAAATAGGAGGAAAAAACAAAACGTTGAAAAAAGACAATAAAAATTATCGATGCCTGTGTGAACTGTTCTGAATCGCAACTAATACATTTCTGCAGGACCAGTAATGTTCCCAGAACTAATTTCCCTAGATTTCTATTATCATTATCTTGTTGAGGGATTGGCTTACTGCGAAAAGCCAACGAAATTGAAAGAAGAATAGATTGATTCAAAGAAGTTTTCCGCTCTATTAAAGATAAACAATATCCGAAGCTCGAAGAGAAATTGTAAATAGATCTAATTAATGACTTTTTCATACTTTTCTCAAGAATTAGATACAGTTACGATGGAAATAAAGTAGTAAAACCTCCATTCTCTGAAAACTCAAATTGTGGACTATTCCGCAATGGCCCTATGTACAGAGTGTTCCATATGAAAAAAACTGAGAAAAAAGTGATCTCGAGTTTTGTCTACCCCTGTATAGAAAATGCGCCATTTTGTAAACGTATGGAGACAAAAATCAAAATACACTATCCTCAAGGATATTTGGTTGAAAATTTTTCTCATTCCATTTGATCAAGTAGAAGATATTCGGTGTTGAATGAGCCCATTTTTTGACATTGATTTCACTATAAGTTCAGAACCACCCAGTATAAACCCAAACAATCCTATATTTTTGAGAAGCACTTTGCCCAAGAAATTCAATCGAGTGAAAATATATAGAGTATTCTATTCAAAAGAAATTCGGGCTGTCACAAATTTATTGGACACTCTGTATATTGGTGATAATCATCTACAATTTTTCCCAAAATTTTTTTCATCTCTAATAGGAAAGCAGCTATCGTCCACCCACCTATCGTTGATACACCCTGTATATAAGAAAATTGGTACGGAATAAAAAAGTTGGTTACACAATGATCATGAAACCATTTGAGGTGATAAACTTCAAGATTTATGTAAAGATGATCTTGAGCACAAGATTGAATGCTATGAAGAAATGATGAGAAAGTAGACAAACATAAATATGACTGACACAATTATTGTTGTTTCATGAATCCACCTTTATACTTCATGGACATGTAAATCGTCAGAATTGTAGATACTGGTTTTGGAAGAATCCTTGCTGGGTGCAAGAGTTGATTACTCTGAGACTGGAAATGTGTGAGGATCCTGCTATATATGGTTCGATAGATGTTATTTCGAGCGATCATTTTGTGAGCTTAACTCAAGGTAAATTTTATACAACAGGTCGCACAGATCTCAAATAGGTGGGACGTGTTTCTTGATTGGGAATAGCGAACATTTACATTATTTTCTTTTGTTTAATGGATAAAGTCATATTATGATATGTTTACATCGTTGTACAATTCGATGAGGACGCAAATTCAGTTACATGGGACATGAGACAATTTACATGAGTATCAGTTATATGAAATATATCAGCTTATGAGTCTATTATTAAAAATTTCAGTAAAACTTACACATTTCGCCGAGACAATGGAGCACTTTCAGAATTTCACAACAACAACTTTCTACTTTCCGTACTTTTTAGGAATCCCCAATTGAATCTCCATTCAATTGGTTCATATTAGGTCTCAAATCTACCCTTTCTCTATTAATAGCTACATGGCTATCTAACTGTAACTCTTATACTCTAATTAATTCTGAATGAATGAATTCTCAATGTTGTGTCTTGAGTCACCCATTTTGAATCGACTCGAAATGAATTGAATGTTGAATCTTCATTCTTGATCATTTTCAATGAACGGTATTGGCATATTTGTATGATTTCTGTCTACTCATGTTTTGGTGTACGTGAGAAAGTCATTGGTTGACGAAATCTGAATATTATGAATGTTTCGCAACTCTATGACATACAAAGAGACCGCTGAGTGACCATCTGTTTCTTGAGCAATTGTCATTAAATTTAACGAGTTACACGTGTTAGATCTGGACAGAACTGGCCACTTGTGTGACCTCGTTTACATGGTCTTTCACGTGTTGAAATATTGCATCATCAGAGATGTGGAAATTTCCCTTCCTTCGGTCTAGTCATGTACAAATTTTCGATTTGAGAATCTGATCGATTCCTTTTGGCTTGAACTGTTTCAACGACTGTCTAGGGTTAGGTGAGTGCATTTCCTGATTGAATATTGACTTTAGCTCTGAAAACTTATTTATTTATTGATATCGGTTGAATTCAAACATTGACACATCTCGAACTCAAGTAATTCATGGTTCATTTCAAAATTAATTGTGGAGTCGTCACAAATATCTGGGTAAGTATTTTTGGAAATCGAATGATTCAACCAAATTTTTTCATGAGTAACTTGAGTGAAAATATCTTCTGAAAATTTCTACAGACCTAGCTTGATTCTATAGTCACAATTCATTCTCTAATCCAGGTAATCCAAATGGAAATATCTACTTGGAATTTCTACACACTCAGCTTCATTCTATACTCACAATTTATTTCCTAATCCAGTTAATTGTTTTAACAGAATATAATGCAGTGGAGCCCTGTAAGACAATATTATATTTTTCCTTATAGGATCATCTCAGAAGTAGAGATAGTCGAGAAAAACTTCAGAAATAAATTTTATAACAAACTGGCTTAAAGAATTCGTTATTCAGTTGGAAACAACAGTTTCGTACACAGCATTTTAGTAAGTCCATGCTTACTTCAATAGGCAAGTTCTTTGTATCTTCCAGGTCCCTGTTTCCGAATAGCTTCCTCTGTATGATTTGAAGTTATTCTTCGACCGGAACGTTGATGTAAAGGCTTTTCACGTCAAAAATGCCTTGAATTCTTTACAAAAGATGCCTACCATCTACACTACTACCATTCACAAGACTACCTAAAACAATGCAACTGCATAACAACTATACCAGAATCATATTATATCAATGATGAACACGGAGATACTGATATAATTTGATATAACTGGTAGACTTATCAACGTGCCAACTCAGTATGAAGTCGTAAGGCGACATGATCGGTATTGCACATTGCACGCGGGCGATCAAACAACTAGCACAGGGCTTGTGTATATCCTAAGGACTATAGTAATATTCCGTTGAAAACATTACGGCAGACTGCAGACTGATACAGATATTTGTAGATCAAAAAAATGATACTCTGGGCAAAACCAATAATCACCCTTTGGGTCTATGAAAACTGAACTGAAAGGCCTCAGTTCTGTGCAGTAATTCTTGTAATAATACAATACACAGATTGAAAATGAAAACCTTTGTACGCATACGCTCCATTGTATTTCTATGAATATGGACCCGAATGCCAACAAAACCGCATTATTTTTGGTAATCTGATTTGTTCAGATGGTTGTTCAAAACAATATCCCAGGTAATAAAAAGTAAATTCGGAATAGAACAGTTTGAATACAGCCGGAACAATGAGAAATATCTCAATGGATTTCATTCGATGAACAGCTAGAATTTTGTTTCTCATTTGAACGTGATATATGCAGTGACAATTTAAGAATCGATTTCAGTACTTCGAAATGAAACTCTTCATTTCAAGGTAATTTCAAGGTCATTTTAAGGTCATTTCAAGTCATTTCAAGGTCATTTCGAGAATTTGTTGAACTCCAAAGAATCAAAAAATCATATAGTAGTGTTCTTTAAGTTATTAGAGATAAAAAAAATATTCCTGGATATTTTTTCAAGGAAAAAACACGAGCGCACTACAGGAGAATGCTGGTGTGCTTGTAACATAAAATTCATTAAAATACGACGAACAGATGGAACAACTGAGGATACTGCTCCACTCAACACTTCTAATGAGAATGTAAAGTCAGCAAAATCTTGAGTTCCTTGAATTTCTTGACATCTAGAAACTGAATCTGTCCATCTGAAAGTAACTGGGGCCCCAGAAAATTACAGTGAAAGACATAGGACGAATCTTGTTCAAAGTTAGATGTCACAGCTTGGCTCTGCAAGTGACCTTGCAGAGCCTCGTTTATCTCTGATATTTGTTGATTAAGTCTCATGTCGTTTTTATAGATAATGTCTCAGTGAGAGATGTCCTCGCCTCTGCCTACTCAGGTTTGTTCTTTAAGATCACTTGGGTCCAGCAATAAACTGGCGGTTCATCCCATCACCACTGATGAGATCTATGAGGGGTCGAAACAGCGATGTCCGACGTATCACGAACGCCTTTATTATTTTCTAGTTGCCTTGCAGTGAATGCTAGTTGCTTGCGATGAAAGCCCGTAGATGAATATTGCTAGGGTTCGCAGTCAAAGCTTTGCTTGGTGATTGACAGCCTTGAACAGTATTGTTCATCTTTGATATTCTTGGATTGAGTAGGAGAGATATCAATATTTCAAAAAATGGTCACATGACGTGGTAATTGGGAAGTTATCCAGACCGATGCGATATTATTCCTTATTCTGATAAGGTTCCTTCAGATAATTTAAGTTTGAGCCAGTCATCAAGTATGCACACTCACTATAGGTAAAATTTATTTCCTAACACGAGAATTTGGACTATTTGGTTAGTACCTCGTCTACAATCAGACGGGTCGATGGCAGCTATGTTGCTTGTCGTTCGCTTCAGCTTCGTTCGAGATATGATACTCTGAAAGAATTTGATTTTTAATTATAGGCAATCATCGACTTCGTGTTGATGTTGGAAACTACCTTGCACTGACGAGAGGCCGAATAGCCCGAAACCGGCCTGCGAGTGTGCCCATTTCAATAATTGAAAATCGATTCCGGCAGTTTTATGCATAAGCAGGAATTACTTCTGTGAAGAATCCTGCATTGACACCTGTCGGATATAGTCCAACAGCCTTCGTGATATAAGCCAGGGGAGTAGTTGTTCTTTAATTGGTGTCAGTCCATAAACCTACTGTGTAGGTAAGCGAAGACTGGCCTGAATGAATTGTTAATTCAGATAATTCGATGGTAATATGAAGTGAAAGTAAAAAGTAGGCCATTGGAAACATGTTCTTTCAATTTATATAATAGGCACATTTGCCACAGATTCTTCCTGTGGAAATATTATAACTCTCTAAATAGGGTTCGTATAGAAATATGATGTCCAGATTAATAGCTGATATAATCGGAACAGAAAAATTGAACTTGCTTTGCATAGGAACTTGAATTTATTTTGCAACATTGAGTATAGAGTATGAGCATAACATTGCCAGTAAAAATATATATTTGAGTTTCTATATTAGTGACAATAAATTTCGGAAAAGGGTATTCACCTTCCAATTCAAGGTGACATGTGAAAGATAAAAGAAAAACCTATTTCTTCTTCTCCAGAGTTGACGATGGCAGTTGACCTGAAACATTTATCGAATCGACATGAGAAGTATAAAAATCATGAAAAAAATTGAATAATGATGAAATTGGATTGGATTTTATATTTTTTTCATGATATGATGTTGTAAAATCATAAATCGGAATGTTTATACAGTATTTCTTTATAAAATCATAGTTATCTTTCAAATATTCTCAATTTATGGCTACCATTACATATCCATCCAGAATATTCTCAATATGAATATCCTCTATTATATTTGATATGAAATGTTGTGGAAAGCTTCAGAATACTCTCGAATGTTCTGGACTGTTCTACAATTTTCTAGAGGCTAAAACTGCCAGCCCTTATATCTTAAAAAGCAATCCTTCAGGTGAAATCGCGAAGTGTTTCATAGACAAGTTGGTGTGACACTATGACAGAATCTGCAACCCATGCGAAGTCCGGTCGAGTCTGTAGTACGAGGGTGGTCTGAAAAGTTTCCGACCTCATCATGAAGATGGTATCACTAGTAAATAAAAGTTCGTCAATTTCGTTGTTCATCTTGTTGACAGTTACTCACCAAAGTTTCAGTTATTTTGGACAAACAGTTGTAATGTAGCAGTCGTTTGAGTGAGTTGATGTGAGTGTTTTATGAAAATGGACGAAACTGAGTTTCGAGCAGTCATTGAATATTTGTTTTGGAAAGCAATATGCCTACACAAATCACAAATGAGTTGAATTTTTTGTATGGGGACTCTTCACCATCATTTATCACAGTGAAATTGCGGGCAGCTGAATTTAAACGTGGCTGTTGAGAGCTTGGGAGACGATGAACGTTTGGGACGTCCAAAAACTGCAACTATCAACGAAAACATCGTCGAAATTCATCAAATGGTGGTAGTCGACTGCCGAATTGAAATGAAGGAGATACCAGAGGTTATGAACATATCAAAAGAACATGTTGGACACATATTGATTCAAAATTTAGACATGAGGAATCTGTCCGCGCGTCGGGTGCCGCGTTTGCTCACGTTAGACCAAAACGTGTTCGAATGAACATTTCCAACGCTCTGTTCACGCAGTTTAGGAGCATTGGCGCCGATGAATTACTGTAGATGAAACTTGAATACACCAACATACGCCCGAAATGAAAATACAGTCCAAACAGAGGACTGCAATGAAGAAACCGGCTCCAAAAAATACTGTTTTTTCAGATTGGAAAATGATAACGACTGTTTTTGGGGATTGTCTTGGAGGTATTTCAATCGATTATCTTCAAAAAGAAAGAACCATTACAGGAGCATATTATGCAACATTACTTGATGAGCTGAAGGCAGAACTTGCGGAAAAACGGCCACATTCGCAGATAAAAATCCTGTTTTACCAAGACAACGCACCGTCTCACACCTCAGCGGTTGCCATTGCGAAAATTCACGAATTACGGTTTGAACTGCTTGACCATTCGCCTTACTCACCAGATCTAGCCCCAAGCGACTTTTTCTTGTTCCTTCATCTGGAAATTGCACTCGATGGACAGATATTTTTGTTAAATGAAGAGGCTATCAGCTTCGTGAAAAATTATTTTGTAAAGAAATAAACCGAGTATCATTTAGACGGGTTACAGAGATGGAAGCGTCGCTGGAGAAGTATGTATAGTCAAAAGGAGAATATGTTGATTAATAATAGAAGGAATATGAAAATATTTCATGTAACGGGTGATTTTTTAAGAGGTATAGGATTTGATTTCCAAAAAAACACAAAAAAAAAATTGAAAAAATTGATGAAATCTTTATTGGGATCGATAGAACGATCAATATAATTTAATGGTTGAAGATGATTTCATGCAAATGTTGTCCGCGGCTCCGCTTTAGATGGCCCATGCGCAAGGTCCGATTTTGAAACACTCTCCAACATATCAACCGGTATTTCACGTATAAATGCTTCAATATCGGCTTCCAGAGCGTCAGTCGTTGCTGGTTTATCGCTATAGACATGAGCCTTAACATCGCCTCACAAGAAATAATTCAAAGGCGTTAAATCACACGATCTAGGCGGCCAATTGACGGGCCCCAAACGTGAGATAAACTGTTCACCGAAGGCTGCTCTTAATTAGGCCATTGTTTCGCGTGCCGTGTGGCATGTGGCACTGTCTCGTTGAAACCACATGTCAGACATGTCCAATTCTTCCATTTTGGGGAACAAAAAGTCATCAATTATCACACGGTAGCGCTCGCCATTCACAGTAACGTTCCGGCCATTGTCGTTTTTGTTATAGAAATAGAAAGTTATAGAAATCATTTCATATTATTTACTGTAGCACTTATTATTATTACCGACCGTATCACAAGTAGCATACCGTTTTGTGTACCACGCAGATTTACAAACATTTGTATAGGGTTTTAGCAACTGAAACTCGACTCGTAGTGTTGAGAAACGAAAGACAAGCTCTTACCGTGATACAGAAGAGAAAACATAGCGTAATATATTCCTATGCATAAAAAAGATCCATTTTACCCTTCGTTCACGAACTGGAAAGCTTCCAGTTCCCCTGGGCGAAGTCGACCAATCTCAATTTCCCTAATTTCGTCAAGCTTTTAGCATTAAGTAGATGATGAAGGAGATTGGGGTGAACAAGGGACAGAAAAAACCCACGGCAGTGTCTAGTTGAGAATGAAACGACAGGATAGATATCACCTAGATAATATCCAAAGAATAAGTGTTTTTTTGAAAAGTGTTATGCAATTTTATCAACCTGAGAATTGTGAAGTCTTTGAATAATGAAATGGGGAATCAAATGTGAACATCTTTGTTGACCTGCGCAATTGTTTCGATGAAAAAGTAATAAAAATAAATTGACTTCATCGATCATCATACAACGTTGTGAATAATATTGACACATAGAAATTTAATGTAAATTTTATGAATAGATTGAGTGATTCATCCAATGTTATCCAAATTGATGCTGAAGAAGCAAGTGTCTTATTCCGAAACATCAGATGTCCACCATTGAGGATGACAGTGTTCCATGTTAGTGAAATTTTACCTCTTCTATATACTATATTGTGTTGGAGTATGAGCATGAAATAGCTATTCATGATATGAACATCACGAACAAAATAAAACTTACTTTTAACACAAATATCATACTGAGTTTTTTGTACAACTATCCTGTTTTCATAATAAAATTGATGAATTTGATATTTCTAATGATATTTCTAATAATCACCTGGTTACCAACAAACAGTATTGTTTACAGCTCACGCGTTTTATTTGAAGTCACATTTAAAGTTCTTGCTTATGTTTGATGTCTTGCATAATGAAGAACAATAGTGAGGAATTATGTGCAGTACCACATCGCATATTCTAATTTTCCTAGCTGGTGTAGACTTGAAAAACGTCGAAGGAAATTTCAGCGGAACCGTCTTCTTAGCCTATCTAGAAGAGAAATCAAAAATATGGAACTCGTCAACTTTGTGTAGTAAGTAAGTTTTCAATGATGAAGTCGAGTGCGCTCGTTGAAAATGGTGTTAATATAAGCAAATATTTCAAGGTAATACTATTCTTATAGTGGAAAAATGAAAGTTATAGGCCCGAAAAAAAAAAACTCATACGTTT
>WOGR01006158.1:0-13272 GCA_015342045.1 Leptinotarsa lineolata | reverse complement strand
GTCGTCATATTCGGCTGATATTTCATCCAAAAACGCTTTGGAACTATCACTATCATAACATTCTGGAGTAGAATGGACTCAGAATACAAGTTCTGTTAGTGGATAATGCAGTGAAGAACTATCAAATAAGCTTTTTGCTCATTCAATTCAGTTGCTTTTTTGTTCAAAATTCCGATAAAACCTTCACGTAAGCCGACCATAGAAGGTGCACCATCCGTACATACTCCAACTAATTTTGACCATGGCAAGGCAAAACTTATAAATATTTTTTGAACTTCATCAAAAATGTCGTATCCTGCTTTCACAATATTCAAGTAGTGTTCTTTGTTCATGAAAATTTGCTGCTGCTTTTCCAAATTTGCAGTAAGCTTCTGAATTTTGTCTTTTCTTATTTGTCTGTCCTGTCAGTGACTGCGTAGGATGCTCAGTTGAGTAATACATCTTCATATTCAATTATTTCATCACTGAAATGGATTCATTACACAGCAAACAAATAGGCTTACCATTGTGCAGGATAAAAAAGAAATCCTCAGTCCATTTTTCTTGAAACTGGCATCCCTCTGCATCTTCTTTTCATTTCTTTCCACCAGACATCATTTTCGTATACAAAATATGATTAGTAAGCACTCAAGCATTCGGTAGCTCAAGTAGAACTGAACTAAAGTTCGGGCCATCCACCCACTTATATAGGCAAACTGTATTCATTCCAAAACTGCTAATATCTGTAACTACTGGAATTCTCAATTTAATATATACATTTAAAATTTATGTTTACATGTTATGTGTTATACATTGATTTTTAACACAATGTTTTTTTTAATTAGGTTTTTCAAAATGTCTCGCGGGCCGGATCAAATCATACAGCGGGCCGGATCCGGCCCGCGGGCCGGCTGTTGTCCACTCCTGCTTTAGAGGATGATACTGTCCCATGTTAGTATAATTTCATATCAATAATCAATACTTTTCCACATATCACCATTGTGTAAAGTTCTTATAGATGATATCTGTGATTTAATATTCCTGATATATAAAAAACATGGAATGATGTACTACATACTCCTAGTACCAAAATGTAAAATGCCTCAATATCAGTCTTGTCGCACACTGTCGACTTTATCAAGCATCTTTCTAATCAAAAAAAAATTCATTTCGCAATGTTGGACAATCACCGTCCAACATAATTGAAGCTTTCAATACAGAATATGATTTGAAAATTTTAAGAAACAAATTTTGAAGTAATATTGGCACAGCTTCCAGAACTTTATCGAGTAGGATAATCTTCCAGGAAAATGATAAAAAACCAAATCAAAATTTCTGTGCACCATCGCATCATTTTTATGGAACAGGATACAAAATCAAACGCAATTAATCAAAAATCCAGAAAGTTTTTTCACGAAATTGTAGAAATTTATATTGACCCAAATTGTATAACAAAAAAATAAATAGAGTAACAGTTAATAGTTCAGTAACATTAATAGTTGTCTATTGGAGAACGGTGGAAATGATTGATCTATATTGAATAAAATAAATTCACATCTATAACTGGTCGACTACAATAATTATGACAAAAATCACATTCATTTTTCATGACAAACTTGCTAATTTACTCATAAGTATTGCAACTATTTTAAAATCTCTTTTTTACTGTGTTCATTTTAAGAGTCCTGAAGAAATCTTAGAATTGAGATGAAAGCTTGACGTATTGTGAAAATATGGTGGTCTGTATTTTGAAGATACGTTTTACTGAAAACACGTTAAGAACCTCCACGAACTATGATGTTCAAAAAATAATAACAACTCACAATTTACAAAATTCTTCACCGCTTATAAATGTCATTACGGTCCTGTTCAAAAAAAATTATCAAAATAGACACACCCTTACCACATATTCACATCTATTCTGATGTTATGACATTCGGATAAACAATTACACGCCCAACTGAATGCTCTTTTAGGATGTGTGAATAATGATTTGAATGTTATTTCAATTACATTCGTTCAGAATGGGCGGCATATATATCAAATGGATCGATGAGTCGCATAATGTATGAGTGTATGGATAGAAATAATTGTGAACACTTGTATTATTCACTTGGTTTATTTCTAGATTATCCATCGTCGTCTGACAATTATCTCCCTACTGATGGAACTACTCTTGCTAGTATTTCGCATCTGAATATTATAAATACTTGATGATATAATGCATTTACTGAAGTTGAAAAATTAGCAGCCTGAACAGTTTTATCGAGAAGTAAGGGTATGAATTCCTGAACTGAGGTTTCTTGCTCAACAATGACTTCATTGAATATCACAAAATTACAATTGACAGTATTTCAGTAACACCATCTACTTCCTCTCCACATTTTTCTGGAAAGAGAGGCTAGATGGACTGCATATAGACTTGTTCACATCGCGAATTGCACAAATCAATCTAATGCAGAGTACACTAAACTGATGACTGGCACTGGAAGTCACAGTATTCTGGGATTGATCTTATGCCTCCAACTGTCAACTACGAACTGCCTTCTACTATTCCAGAGTAGAGAGGACTGGATTCTTCGGGAGAAGGAATATTAGGAGCAGATAGTTGTTGGCTCTGGTGCAAATATTTTCAGTTGCAGACCCAGGACAGAGATATCAACCTGCCTAGGGACCTATGGGATTGTATTTCGAGCGGAACTATATGCTATCGAATTGTGTTCGGAGAGATTGGTAGAATTCAATCCCACACACAAGTAAATAAGTATTTTCTCGGACAGTCTGGAGGCGTTGGAAGCTTTTGGATCCTATCAAGCAAGGTTTAAATTGGTTGCAAATTGCCAAAAATGACTCTCCTCAATAGGAAGACTTAAAAAATTGTCTTTGGTCAGGAATCCTGGCCACACTGGTCTGGAAGGTGATGAGGTTGCTGATTCCCTTGAAAAGGAGGAAGTAGCTTCATCGGAGCAGAAACTGTCATTGGCAGCGCTTTAGGTGTTGCCAAACAAACATTGAACACCAGGATAGCAAGAAGATTTCAAAATTTCTGGCAAAATCTTCCAGGATTGGCTCCCTCCAAGTTGCTGGACTACAGTAGAGATGAACTACAATGTCAAACAGGCCTTCTTACAGGTCACTGTGGTCTTAATCATTGTTTTCAATCAATCAATCAATATTGTTTCAAATCCCAATTAGTAAATGACACTTGAAGGTCACGCATTGCTTTTTGTGATCTCTTGTGAAAAAAAATGTATTCCCGCCGTTGTAAAGAATTCACGATTGGGAAGAATGGTGCAAAAATATGCAGATTAGAAAATGAAGAATCTAACTCTGTCTCTCGCAAACGAATTTGACGTGGGTCATTCGCCAAGTTAGTTAGTAAAGACACACCGGAGAAAGCCAATGTATGGCGAAACACGTGTTATATTTTTGTGAAACTGTTTAGTGAAAATATCACAATGAAGTGTATTTTGGATACGTTATGGATGTTCATAGCAATTTTCAAAATGATAATTGGACCATGGCGATGTCTGTTGTATACAATTGTATTAGAGACTGTTATTAAAATAAAATGAAAAACAAAAGCAGACAAAAATCACAGAATTCGTAGTTGAAAAATGTGAAATATGTATTGTACTTGTTACGTGCAATTTTTATTTTGATTCAATATGATATGTTCCTCTATTGAAATATATAAGTATTTACATAAATAAAAAGTTTTTCACAAAACGCTTTGTATAACGTCCGCTTATTATGATGTGTTTGTCAATTCCCTTCGATGTTATTATAAACGGATTCAACTGTATATACTTCTCACAAGAAATAGTTTATATACAGTGAGCTAACAGAAAACAACACATTTTTTTGTTTGACTTTGGTTCAGATAGAGATAATAATGTCAATTACTCTTTCACTAACTACTAGATTGTTTAGTATTCGAAAAAATCAATAAGATTTATCAGTTTGAGTGGGAATATGTTATATAACACCCCAAAGTACGTTTTGAGGTCGTTGTTATTAGTAAGTATGTCTTAGGTTACATTTGATGGGAACTATGTAAAAAAGAGTTCAACTGAGGAAGCTTTTTTACTACTTGGAAAGATGTTTTTTATTTTAAAAAGTTACAAAACAGGTTTTTTCATTCACGATACTCAAAAAAACTCCGTCTTGTTCATAGAGTAATAAAGGAGTGCACAAGCTGAACTGAGCAAATTAAATACCTGAATATCCACTATGTTGAATACCCACTCAAAAACTCAGAGGCAGTTTTTTCTAATCCAAATACTGAGATGTGTCATAATGTTCAATTGGTATTGGATTTACCGCATCGGACCAGTACCAATGTATGTATTTTATTCAAAATCCGCATGAGATCCATCTCCAGGTGAACGTTTGGAGTACCAACTGAATGTAAAAAAGTGACTTCCATGATATTAAATGTTATCATATTCAAAAGTAGTTCTTGGGGACTTATTCTTCCCAATTTGCATCTGAAAAAAACTTCTGTTCAATAACTCATCTTCTGAACACTGATTGATCGAAATTCTTATACTTATGAAATGAACTGGCACTTATGAAATGAACGGGCACAACTTTAATCCCTAATGTGGATGTGAAGGTTTGAAACCGTGGCTATTGTTCCGAGTTCGGTCAGAATCCAAATTTCTCCACAATACTTTTTCCGTGTAAAGTCGCGTACTCATTGGTGAGCCGAGTTGTTGAAACAACGGTTACTGTAAGGTCCGAGGCATTCACACTGACGAATTTTGGTTAGAGGAACCGTTGCTCTACCCTGCTCAACATCTACAATGGAGAGAAGGAAGTCACTACCAGTCTACCTTAGAGTAGATATTCAACAGAATTATCAAATACCTCAAAGAGCTGGTAGAATAGGCAATGGCCAAAAGATGCCAATAGAAAAGCCGTTACGATCACTAATACATCTTGCTTCAGATCTGGGAACACTATTCCCACAAAAAACAAACCACCAAACAAAGATAACGACTACAGAAATTCCGTTTAAAGTTGAAGAGCTGATGAGCTCAAGAACGCACTCATTGAGGGGAAATCAGCAAAATCGGAAATAACGAAGCATTTTTGGAGCCACCAACAATATACCACGTATTCCATAGCTGCTTACAATTGATTTGTGAATAGTTTTGAAGCATCGGGAATGAACCAGTCATCCTCCGAAAATAATTCTGGATACTGACCATCGAGACATCGTGAAATAGATCGATTCGACATATTCAACCCCAGTTGAATGAGTTTCATCAACTTGAACACGTCACGGTATGAACTTCTTGGTCACAACACTATATTTCAGACAAGACATTCTAGTTCCTCAACAGTCATATTCGTCAGTATACATTCCATCTGAATAAAATAGAATCATTAGTCATGTCTTCCTATTTTGTATCAGAATTGGTCAGAGAATCGCAAGATCATGTTTGTCGATGTACTTAGGAAGAGTAGATCTCTTGAACATGCTGTTTCAAGTCTTGCAAGTTCATTCATACAACTGCTTAAGACACGACCAAGTGGGATTATTTTGTTTGCAATGAAACAATTTTGTTTTGGTCCCCATCTGGAGCTCAGACGTGCCGGACCTGAAGTCCTCCTAACCCTTCAGCAAACCGTCCCTTGTCCACAGTAATTCCGTCAAAATACCAATAAACTGTAATTATTTCCTGTTCGGAACGGGATCAGCCTCTATGTAATGAACGTGATCAAAATAATAACATGCTGGGTATCTTGTAAACACACGTCGTGTCCGTAAATCAAACATGCTAGTTATTTGCAGTCAACTAGTTGTCGTTGTGTCTGTGTAATGGAAATGGTACAACATCAAAGCAGCCGATACCGATTCGTGTTCATTTGCAAGGGGGCAATGTGTCCTGTTTCATGTCGCACTTTGCTGAAGGAGAGTGTGTGTGAAAAGGTCATCTTTGGGGTCCTCTCAGTGTAGCGTAATACAGATACACCCATAACAATCCGACAACGTACCGGATGTGGGTTTTCGTTTTCTTCATTCATGCTCTCCAACAATCAATATTAATGATAATGTTTATTCCACTTGTTGGAAAGTATAGAATACTCTGTCATCTATATAGAAGGTCCATATGAAAAGAGCAGAGATTACTACGGCAGGTTGTGTGGGCTGAATTCGAAAAATGATAGGTATTGATCAGTATTTTCCAACGTTGGGCTCATGCCCCACAGTGTAAAAGCGGGGCAATTCAAAAATTGACTCGACACGCCTTTAAACCTTTCGCTCCGAGTCATTCAAATGGAATACTAGATTTCGGTGCCAGATTTAACGAAAAAAGCAAATTCTTAAATAATTACGGTAGATAATTGATTAGGAGGTATAATTTCGCTTGATGAGACCAAAATATGAATTGGGTTTTTGGCGTCGTCAAGTTGGTAAACTTGTGCTGCAGATGATGATTCTAATATGATGGGCAAGAGAAATGGTACTGATGAAAGATGCGAATCCAGAAATGATTCTTGTGCATTGTGTTATTCATAGGAAAAACTTGGTAGCTAAAAACATGTCGACTGTTCTGAATGAAGTACTATATTCAGTAATGAAATGTGTTGATGCTATTGAAGCTAATGCCGGATGTGAGCGTCTCTTCAAGCTATTTTGTGGAGAAAAAAATGAAGACCATGTGAGAAGTTTCTTTAATACTGAAGTAAGATGGCTATTTTCCCATGGATATCGGAACCACCAAACGATCCATGGGAACAAGACTGAAAGAGCATAAAAAGAACTGCAGACTAGGCCAAGCGGACAAGTTAGCTGTGACAGAACACGCACTTAGTGAAGGAGACCACATAATTTTGTTTGAAAACATAGAACTAATTGCCTCCAACCAGAGATACTATAACCGACTGTTACGGTAGGCAAAAGAGATCCACAAACATACGGAAAATTTCAACAGAAAAAAAGAAGCGGTGACTCAATTGAAAATGGAACCCCATTTTTAATGACAACAGGTAGCAAGATTGTTAATGTTCCAGGTACAAGTATAGGTACGAGTACAAATACAGGTACCAATACAACTGATTACTTGACAAGGTATAAATACGCCTCACGAAGCCTAAAAGTTAGTCGTCGGATAGCAACCCTGATGGTTAAATCTCTGAAGAAGCTAGCCACTCACGCCAGCGAAACGTCAGAAAGAAATTCTAAAAATCCACGGCTTTCAAACTCGGAAAACAGTGACACAGAAAACCTCAGCCGCGAAAATATATACCATTTCATTTGTAAGTTATTTAGCTGATATTTTCGAAGAACTTAATATATTGAATAAGCTTCTTTAAAAAACAAATAAAACTCCTGTCGAGTCAAAAGCGAAGATATTTGGTTTCGAGATATGTCAGAAACATATTAACAACAAAAACTTCAAACAGTTTCATTGGCTCCAAAAATGTAAAGTAACTGATACCACTTTACTTTTTATCGTCAATCATCTGAATATTCTATCAATTGATTTTAAAGAAATATTTTCTGATTTCAAACAAATTGATTCTCCAACATGGATGATGCAGCCAATGTTATTGAGTTTTTCTGATGTATCAAATATACAGTATCACGAAGAACTCGCAAAATCGAAAAATGATGAATCAGAGCGATGGCATGGCTTTGTAAGGAAATAGAAATCAAGAGAACTATTATTACCGTTTCCATCCTAATATTTAGCTGAATGTGGATTTAGGGCTGTGAATGATTTACTGGTGAAAAAGAAAGAAATCGGCTGGATTTAACACAACGTGGAGATTTGAGACTGAACATTACCAAATTGGAACCTAATATAAAATTTCTGTGCAGCAAGCATCAAGCCCAAGAATCTCACTGAATTAAAATATCGAATTATCATATTAAAATCAGTATTGAATTATTTGGAATTTGAATTTCAGTTTTTCATTTAAAATTTACTTGCTGTTTTTCGTTAATAATTTCCTATTGATGTCTTCCTCAAACCTATTATTTGAGTTTCTTGAGTAAACAATTCAAATTTTTAATATTGAAAGTTAGGTATGTTACATAGGGAGCATGAGAATTTTAGAAAAGCTAGTGTGGGGTTTGGCACAAAAAGGGTTGGGAAACACTGGTATAGAGGTTCCTGACAAATTGTATCAATGATATCCAGCATGCTGGTATAGTGTTGGAGTCGAAGCCTTTAATTTACTTCAAACTGTTCGCTGTCTCCGTTAGCAGACATCATTCACTTTGGTGCAGTTCTTGATGCCATACATACCAGCAGTAAATTCTTCATCGGTGTTAATTTTTTCATCATTGAAAATATCGGCTTCATCTGTTGATGACGCAGAAACTATTTGATATTTTTGAAAGTTTCAATTTTCCTTCATTTCAAAATGCTGCCGTGTAATCGCAACCTGAAACGCATGGAAGAAGGGACGATTTTAGCATAATTTGGATCCCAACTTCAATGCTAAATCGGTGCAATTAATGCAATCAAGATGTTGGTCACTAGTCTCTTTTGTTACTGAACTGGCAACCCAAATTTCTGATTCAGATATTTTGTCCATATTTTCTAAGGAAATGAACAAAACATCAGTATCGGAGGCTTTAATTAAAATTCTTGAGTCTGGTGCTGCTTTATGAGCATGAAAACTATCTGTCTCTTCATGATGATATTTATTAACTTCTTCAGTTTTTTTCAATGGAATTTTGCTCAACTTGATGAGATCAGCGCTGATGGTCAACATACTGGATTATTGATACCAAATCGTTTTTCTCCCGATAATCAGCCAGAAACATCACCAAAGCCTCTTTGAAACAATAATTTTTGAGGCTTTGCAAAACATTTTTGGTCTGGATTGTTGTGCAAGTTACTAGTATCGATTCACCTGCCTACCCAAGAGTTCTGACAGGAAAAATCAGCCAACGTTACTTTTTATATTCTATAAACTTCGACTTTTGATGGGTATGGATTTTGAATATTAACCAAACCAGTGAAATGTCAAAAGAAATAATTTTTCAATTGTTGATTAGTCATATTCAGGACTAAGTCGATCCATTTGCAATATATTTATTGACATATTTGATTTCATATAGAATGATTTTCATCCTTCAACCAGCTTGGTGGAGGTCGTTTTATACTGGGGTCTTAGACTATGAAAAAGAAAAAGTGATGTCATCTACCAATATCTTCGTGAAGGTAGATGTCATTGCCTTTCCCTACTACGTGCTATCTGAAAAATTGAAAAAGTTTTCTTCATAGTAACAGACCACAACACATTGAGAAAAATGTTGGGTATACCTTGATTCATATCTCAACAGTTAGTTAGTGACTGTTTCTGGGGAGGATATGAAAGATTCATACAAGGTACTCAGAAGTTTTCGACTATAAATTACATAACCTCTTATGATGAGACACCTAACCTCAGCAAAATTCATCAACCAAACACCATAAACCAATAATATATTCACTGAAGTTCACAATCGCTGATACAAACAATTTATTTTGGGATGGCAATTGTCATATTTCGATGAAATATTATTTCGTTTCTTTATTCTTTGCTTGGTAATCATACTCGTTTTTGTTGACATTGAAATGAATGACATTTCCAAAGTAGGAAGAATCTAATTCGTAGACCTCCACGAGAAGACATCAATCAAGATTAAAAAAATATTTTGATAAACGAAGCATTGTCCTTCAACAAGCTCATTTGCATATTTAATTGACGAATAAGATTTTATCAAACTTTCGTTCCATTGCCACCAATGAAACTGATGGCGTAATATCCAAATTCTAATCAAAATATGAATTATTGATTCATACTGACAGAAGTTAATTGGGATCTTGGCGTTGGGAGTTGAACATCGGAAATATCAAATTGTTACAATTAGGAAAATTATTGTTGTCGTTAATGTTAATGAAAATTGCTAAAAAAGTCAGTTTCTTTTAAAAACATGGAAACTTTCAGGAAAATCTGTTAGAGATGTAGTTATTACTACAAAAAAAACTGTTCTTGTGAAAACTGGATAATTCTTCAGTTGTGAGTGTCTTATAAGAGTGTCTTATGTTTTTTTAAATACCTCATAATAAAATATTCAACATGATTTCATTCTAAAATGATATAGGAGTCATTAGCAACGATTAACTGCGTCAACAGTGCTCTATAGCTTGAAAGTTGAAATGGAAAATGCCGGATAATAATTTGTTCATGAAAGAAACTGGAGAAAATTTCGTAAAAATTCGAATATGAAAAAACTTCCTACTTCCTGAAATATACTCTTAGATTTTTGTTTTTTCTCATTATGTTCTTAGTTTCTGTCTCTTTCGAAGCCGCACGTGAAACCAATTGCGAGCGCGGTAACACATGGCCTGGCGACACCTCGCCATGCGCAAGCGGCTGTGCGATATTCTTTTCACTGGTTCCGCGTTACGATATCTCTCTCGCACCACTGAGCTCGGATACCTATAGTGTATATAGTTTTTTTTTACTACAGTATACATGACCTGTGTTTCATTTATTGAATAATTTTTGAAAATTATTAAAATAAAATATGTCTGACAGTGATAATTCAGAAAGTGAAAGTGAACAGCCTCCTGCAGAATAGCTGAATCACACTACGACACACTATCAAGACATTAGTAAGTTGATTATATTTTTATATGTTATAATTAAAGTGTACATTTATCTGTGCATTAATGCCGCGTATATTTGGTCTGTCTCAAAATGTCACTGAATGTAAAATCAACTTCCTTGATAGATTGGAACTCACACAATTTTCATAGCACATAATATTTTTGAATGTATTATCAATTGATTTTGATTTCACTATTACGAAAAATGATGCACTCAGACACTTTTTTGAAGATTAAATTTCATAAAGACTGACAAAATTTTATTTCGAAATCAGATGATAGCGAGTAGGGGACGAATGTTTTTTCCATTTGTTATCAACAGGAACATCAAAAAATTATCCAATTGATGAATTTTCTAATGATGGTGGAATTTATATAGAAACATTTATTATTGGTATGTATAACTTGAGAGCTTTATAATATATTGCGATAGCTAACTGGAAAAACTTACTTCTGTGCAATGTGAACCTTATCAATATTTGTCGGATCTTATCATAAGACAACATAGTAGGAAAAACAGAACAAACGAAAGTGTATCAAACATCTACCTACTAGAAGCTTTCGATGAGAAATTATTTCAAGTTGCATTAAGACATCAAGCTACAAGTATTCCATTCCTAATCGATTGTAGGGGGTTGCCTTTTATATTTCGGAATTAGAGAACAAAAACTGATATTTATCATCGAAAATCATTTTATTATTTTTCAAAATATTCCCCATGGAGGTGTCAAAAAACGTTGACCGCTCGATTTGTTTTTCACGCACGGGAATAAAAAGAAATCAATCGGTGCCAAATCACGACTATACGGCGGATGACTCCTCAAATCGATGTTTTGGATGCTCAAAAATGCAGTTGTTTGAGCCGATGTGTGAGAGCTTGCATTGTCGTGGTGAAGAGTGATCCGTCTTCGGCGGTTGGTTTTCCTGATTTTTTAGAAGACAACTGGCAAACGAATGGTTGTGTGCCACTCAGAATTGACTGTTCTGCATTGTTCTATTAGTACGCTTGCGACATGTTCACGATAGAGTTATCAGTTGCCAGATTGCAACACTAGGGTTGCCAAATCCCGAAACATAAAAGCCAACATATCGTATTATTATTGATTCATTTTCGGAACATCAACCCTGTATGTATTGTTTCGCAGCAACTGCAAGTCAGTCGTTATAATTCCCCCTAGGAGTTTCATTAAATCCAAAGTTGGTTGATAATGAGGAAAATAAACTTTTTCTTCAAACTTTCATTTCATATTCATTACCCACAAATGATTTAAAAGCACTCGAGAAGAAAAATAAAAGCAAATATCTCGGCCGAGTAAAGGTATAATTTGAAATGTGAAATAATTAATAGAGACGAAAAAAAGGACATAATTATCGCAGTGAAAATCTGTATTTTGTTTCATCATTATACATATTCTGCTTCATTTTACTCCGATAAATGTGTGGAGGGTTCGTTTCTGAAATATTAATTGTATTCAGCTCTGAAATAACACACTCAGTATTCAATTTCTAGTGTCGATCAGGTTTGATAGATCTCAAGTTATCCCATTCTTTAGTCGAAATGGTATTTTGCATTTCAAAGGGTACTTTGAATATAATGAATTTAACAGATTTCGTGGTTTTATATGGAAAAGACGCTCTTACGTAAAAGTCATGTATTCATTTTGATCACAAAATGCACTTTCTAAGAGCTGTAATTTTCTTCGAGTGCATATCTGCATTGAGGCGAATTATATACAATAGAATTATTTTTGACCTCAGAATATGTAGTTGAATTTATGAACTACCATTTTGGTACACCCTGTATATCAATCCAGTCGCTATAAAAAAATAAATTCACATTGAATCGGGTAGTAAGTAGACTGAAATACTTATGACATACAATGGGAGATCACTCTGATTGGAAAAGCTAAAAGAATCCATCAGTATGTATCCATTCGAATATCTTTGACCTCAACGTCCTGATCAATCAACATTTCTGGTACATTTCTGTACAATATATAGTGTGTAAAAGCCAAATGAAATAAATTCATTATTTCGGTTAGTGTACATATTTTTGAAAAATCCAGACACATATCCAATTCAAATTATAATTTACCATACTTTAATGGAAAAATGCTACCCGTACCCTTGAGTTTGAGAAAACCCACATACCATACATCGATAGTAAACATATTGAAAGAAAATAAAATGCATCCCTATAAAATATTACTTACTTTGGAGCTCATGGGAGACGATCTTGATAAAAAAACTTACTTTTGTGATCATTTGATGGATATGTTGGATAATACTATCTTTCAATTACAAGACGTTATGTTTTTTGATGAGTGTTCTTTTTCTCTCAACAACAATGTCAATCTGCAAAATTGCCGCTACTGGTCAACGAAAAATCTTCACTGGATAAGAGAAGTAAACACGCAATACCCACAGAAGGATAATGTTTGGACAGGTATTGTAGAAAACCATATCAATAGTCCCTTTTTAAATGAGGGCAACTTGAATGGCGATAATTATTTGGCACTACTTCAAAATGATGTCATTTCAAATTTAGCAAATTTGTACCCTGATCCAGGAAACCCTCAAGTTCCAGTGAATACAATATGAATCCAGCAAAATGGGGCACCACTACATTATCAAGTTCATGTCCGGCAATACCTCGATACAACATTTC
>WOGR01006157.1:0-13272 GCA_015342045.1 Leptinotarsa lineolata | reverse complement strand
GAAACATATGTTGCGATTTTATAAACTTCATAGTAAAAATGCAATGAACTGCACTTCCCTTCTGCGTCAACACAAGGAAAAGTCGATAATAATAAACAAAATAAATAAAAAAGGTTCATTCACAGTAAACAACATATAAATACATGAAAAAAATTCGTTTGAAAATACAATAATTCATAAGTGGTGAATAAACATGAAAAAACACAGAAGTAGCTGCGAAAGCTACTTTTATAGGTGTATATGAAGGCAGTTACAAAACAAGTTCGATATAAAAGTACAAGTATCCAATATAAAATCGAAATTATAGTTATGGTGAAATCGAGTTTGAAATGATCGATAAAAAAATGTAATATATTACACCTAAGTATCTTTGTATCAAAGCAACTACGATACTAATAATCACAGAATTCTGAAGTTTTTCTCTCAAATCAGTTATATTGAAATCACAATCCGGTTGATTTCACATTTTCGGGGTACTGTCGTTTAATACTGGATCACGCGACATGTAGACACAGAACCTTGTGAATCCATCCTAATCAACTCTAATAGGTGTAATTCAGTTTTTTATGGTTTTCTCTTAAAAATTGTATTGATTATTGGTCTACTACTGACAATCCATTTTTTTATTTTTTTTTTAAATAACTTATAAACAGATATGTTCCTCAGCCCATTTGGTAACGAACTATATATTCTAGGAGAAAAGTAATTTATACTTCGTTGACCTATACGTTTTTCACTTTTGGAGAAGAAAATTGTATCACTTCTTCTGGTATTCTGTGTTATTGATGACTTGTTTATTTTGTGGAAATTTATGATCACTTCAATGAGATGAATGAAAACACTTTTTTACTTTTTTACTTGAGAATGAGTTAGACCCCGAAACCGGTCGTAAAAATAAATAAACCCAGTGGAAATTAGACAAAAAATTGTTTTCATTCCTCTCATTGAAGTCTTCTGGTATTGTTAGAATGTTCATAAGGGGTGAGTTGGATTGTATTAGATATCTTTAACATAAAGTAAAATTTTATCAACAAATATTGAACAATATAGATTAAGATTCATTATAAATTGCGTTAGAAGAAAATGTCATTTTTTCCAGAACCCATCTCTGCAAAACCTGTACTTGGTTCAAAAAGCAATCATTGATCTCGCCCCAGCCTAAAATCCCATAGGATAGTAAGGACTCTATCAAGGAAAAAAAAACAGTTTTCAACTGGGTAGAGTTCAAGAAATCCTTCAGATATTTGAATTTGGATAAAACACCTTTCATTTTTCCTTATATTTGTTTTGTTTGCATATTCCACTTCATATGTCGATTGACAACGACTTCTAAATACTTTATTTTTGCAGTTTCATTTGAGAATCTAGTCCTACATTCAAATACCCAAAATTTAGTAGACCACAAGCATACGAGGTGAAAGGTAGGTGAGGTATCTTCTCATAGTTTAATGTTAATTTGTACCCTTTTAGCCAATTTGATATGTCGGGAAAGTCACTCTCTACTTTCTCTTTCAGTTCTTGCCAGGTTGACGCTTTGTACACCACAGCAGTATCGTCAGCAAAGCTAATGATTTCACCACTAGTGTCTAGAAATAACATACTGTTTATGTAGATACTGATTAGAAGAAGTCCGAGTACAGTTCCCTGAGGTACTCCATATGATACTGTTTGTGTTTGACTGAGAATTACATCAATTTCAATTTTTTGTTCTCTAGCCAATAAATAGTTTTCAAGAAGGTTATAAATATTTCCTCTTATTCCATATCGTTTAAATTTATCGAGGAGTATTTTGTGACAGACAGTGTCAAATGCTTTAGACAGGTCTAGAAAAATACTGACTGTAGGATTTTTTTATCTAACGATTCATATATCATCTTCGTCATTCTCAGAATAGCGTTCTCTGTAGGACGTGTAATCTTTTCTCGATAATTTTCTAAATTATTTTCGAAAAGTTAGAGATTAGAATAATGGGCCTGTAATTAGCGATGGATAACTTATTCCCACATTTCTGTAGGGGTTTCATTATTCCTCTTTTAGCCCCATATCAAAACATTTATTCACTAAAAATACTGGCTTGGCGATTTCTAATGCCGTTTCTTTAAATGTTTCCGGTCTTAGTTTATCCGGCTCAGAAGATTTTTGGGGTTTTAAAGTTTTTATTATCGAGATGATTTTTTTCTCATTTTTTTGGTGTAAACACATGGTGAGATGTAAAAACTCGATTCTGTCGGTAGAATTGGGAACATCTGAGATTTTTTCAACAAGTTTTTGTCCTATGTTACTATAATATTCATTTAATCTGTTCGCAATTTCTTTTTTATTCCTCATTCCAGTGTCATCTGCATTTTCAATAGCTTCTATGTTTTAGTTTCACCTTTTCCACATAGACAATTCTCTGTATGAACTCTGCATATTTCATTTTCTCAATAAATTTTGCTGCAATATTATCTTTACTATTTTCTTGATAAAGTTCATTCCAGGTTTCATTTTGCGAAGAATTCCTCAATTTGTCGTAGTCTAAAAATAATTTGTCATTTTGTTTCACATTTGACTTGTTTGCTTTGTTATGGAAAGTGAGTCCTATTGGATTATGATATGTAATGTTCTTTGCAGTTTGTGTTTTCATTAAGTAAAAAATGATCTAAATAGCTTTGACTCGGTAATCGTGTATAATCATTTATATATGAAACAAATCCAAAGTAACGGAGGATATTCTTATATTACTCCTCTATATGATCAGAATCTCCAATCGAATTTATAGTAATGTCTTCTGTAATTATATCAATTTCAGTTTTTTGAAAATTTCTTCCATGTCAATGCTCGGTGAACGATAAATAGCAGTAATATTAACTTTCTTTCTAGAGCATCAACTTTACCAATCAATAGTTTACATGTTGTCACTTCCAGTGACTCCTTTATAAAGATGACTCTCCTGTCATTTTTGTTAAGTGATCAATGATTGCACACCAGCTGGTATCCCCGAATTCTGTATAAGTAGGGATCAGAGAGCTGGTGGGTTTCTGTAAGTATTATTACATCTATATCAACTGATAGTTTCTTAAGACTGAGAAGGAATTTATATTTTTTGCAACTCTACGTATGTTCATATGTATAATTTTGAACTCACCGGGGTCAACGATGCCCCTCAAATAATCAAGGTTTCGTATTATGTTTGCAGAAATGGATCGTTTTCATATTCTCTAATGTATAGATTCATCTTTCGTTTTCGGTTTATATTATTCAATTATGAATTGAAATTTTATTAAATTTAATTTAATCTTTTATTATATATGGTATTTCTTTTCTTTTAAGATTCTCCAACGGACGTTCCTTCCTCACTCTCAATTTCTTCTTCATTTGCAGAATCTTCCTCATTCTCGTTTTCCAATTTTTTTTGATTTCGTATTTCTTCATTAGAGTATGGTTTCCTGTTCACGATGAGTTTCAAGCCTCTTATTTTTGCTGCCAGATGCTGCGATTGAGCGGTTTTTTGATGATATCTCAAAACCTTTAATGTCTCTCTATCTGCTGTCGATAAATCATATGAATTGGAAATATTTCCCTTTGGTTGTTTGAGTTTCTCCTTGTTCCTGAATAAATATTTTTTCTGAAGGGCTGCAACAAATTCAACAAGAATAGGAGCTCTTGATACTTTTCCCAATCTACATATGTCGTTTTTATGCTCTTCAGTAACTCCACACCCTATATTTTTGTTCAGAGTATCAATAACTTTGTTGATAAGATTTTCATTTTCCTCTTTCTCAATACTTGAAAACAATATTATTTCGTTTTGTTTTTCTTTCCAGTTCAACACATTTTCGTTTCAAAATTTTGATTTCGAGATTAACCGCATTTAGTTTTTGTATCAATTGACAAGTTGTTCTTTGAAACTTGTCTTTGATCTGATTGGTTTGGTCATGATTCGCCTTCAGTAGTAAATTATATAACTGGATATGTTCTGCCTATATATTTGTTGAATCAAGCGGACGACCGGGGTTTGATTCCCCGCCGGGGCCACCGTGCTGTGTAATCGCACGTTAAAAGGTAAGGCCTCGTTGATCCATTGCTCGCACAACTTTCGACTTTTGAGGGTTGACGTTCATCAGCTGGTTAACGGAACGAACAATTTTAGAACAATTTTAGAACAATCATCCATAGTTGTACCTTTAATTATTTAGTTGATAATTCAACAAGTTGAATTCCTTAAAATTCTTGCTATCGGTTACAATTCGGTGTATTCGAAACCGATTTATGAGTTACAAAGGTCAATTTGTTAGGTGGAGTTCTCACAATTGGGAGGTGATTCAACATTTGGTGACAATTCTTCAAATTACTGGTTATATCAGCAGCCGTATTTTCACTTAGTGCACTTTTCCAGATTTATTTCGAGCACAATTTTACAATTTTTTGACTGCATGGGGTCTTCTTCAACAACATTGAAGACCTTGGCTTATCAAAGCGTCTGACTTCCGCTTTCCTCAGGTGGAGTGGGGTGAAGTCGGAAACTGAGGGATTCATCATGGCCTGCCAGGATGGTGTCTTCAACACCTCAATCTACCGCAGTCACGTGATGGTATAGACGTTCCTGACACAAGGTGCAGGGCCTGCTGCGAGGCGTCTGAGACCTTAATGCACTTGCTTTCAGCATGTCCAGCTTCTGCGGTTTAGGCCTATATCCATCGAAATAATAGTACGCACTACCTACGCACTTTTACGATAATGACGATACACCGGTGTTTCCCTACGATCCGGAGAATATTGAATCCGTTGTGGGGCACGAGGAGTGCCAAATGTATTCGAACTATTCGTTCCCCATCCTCAGGCTCATTCAACAATTAGAGCAAAACGATATTTGTCGTGGAGTTTTCAGCTCCTGGCGAGACGAATATCATCCGAAAAAAGGAGGATAAACAGATAAAATATCTAGGTTTTCTCTTTCAACTCCGAAAACTCTACACAGACCACTATGTCAAGATGGTTGATCTGATTACATTGGAGTCCTTGGTGGAATGATGCCCTCTCTACTCTTGAATATAAAAATCATGCCCGTTTGCCACACTAAGGCAGAAATCTTAGACGGACAAATGCAGAAATCTGCTATTTTGGTCTTTGTGCTTGCTCAGGGCACATGACTATTGGACCCAATGATGATTCACCCCACGGTGTGGAGAGTGGTCATTGGTTGACAATGCTGGCGATCCCTCCTGAATGTATCGAAGTGTCTGGGACAATGCCCAACCAGCCTACCCTTTGGAGAAAATGATAATAATAAACCGATTTTTTCAATATGTTAATACATAAAGGTAAATAATACATAAATACAAATAAGATGGAATAGCGAAGTGTCACCCAAAGTTGTTTTTCAATTTAACCAAGGTGAATGCAATACTAGCAATTAATGGCACAGTGAAAATCAAATTATAAACAAGCACACAAAGGTTAATATTCTTAAATATCAGTGCAGTATATTTAAGTTTCATAAAAAAACTTGACGAACATTCCGTTGTGAGTAGCATGGTTCGGTATTTTTCAATCATATTGAACTAATAATAAGGATTTTAGCTTTTTTCATTTCAAGTTTTCTGAATCCATTCGAAAGTTTATTATAGTGCTTACAGGAATTGTACGTGAAAAAACCTTGAATTGTGGAGGTTTCTTGTTCATACATTGCCAATAGCCCTGAGTTACGGGTGTTATACTCACTAAAATTGACAATTTTGACAGGTTGATCATTCAGCTCTAGATTATGTGCCGCAGATATATTCACCAAGGACTCTAGACATGAATTTTTAGCAATGGAAATATGGGATTTTACTTCATTAAAAGAAATATACATTTGGGTATCATCTACATGATGATGAACGTGACAATTCTTGATGAATGAATGAATAAATGAATGGAATAATGATGGACCTAATATGGACCCCTGTGGTAATCCCAAGCTCAGTCAAAGGTCTCTTGGAGATTTCATATTATGAATGATTCTTCGATTTCTTCCTTCATTCCATAAATTTGACTAAGCTGGAGTCGAATCCAATTATCTTAATTCATCAATGAAAACCTCATAATTCACAGAGCAGGTGGTTTCACCCATATATACTGCCCGAAAAATTTCATCGGCTGATGTGGGACTATATCCTTTCCCGAATTCAGACTGTATCGATGGTGTTATGTTTGGCATAAATACATATTCGTTTATCTGTCAATATACATTTTTTTCAAAAACTTCAGCAGTACACGAAGGAGACTAATTGGCCTTAGATGGTTTATATTAGTAGGATCAGGTATTTTTGCTAAATGAATAACAAGTGACATCTTCTATGGTTCAGGGAATGCGGAATTCGGAATACTTTGAATAGGGAATTCGGAATACATTAAACGAGTGACATCTTCAATGTTTCAGGGAATGCGGAATTTGGAATACATTAAATGAAGGATAATGTTATTGAGTCAATAGCACATCAGATATTATGATGAGCATTTGCCAGGATACTGAGTCAGAACTAACTTTATCACTTTTAACTGAGCGGAGGCATTCAAGCACTTTTTCATTTTCCACTGTACGCAACTTCAAAGTAATTATTTAGAGTTTGCTTGTATTTATCGAGTAATTTTGTGTGTATATTACTTTTAGGCACATCGTGAACAGTTGTAAAAAATTGGTTTATGACATCGACATCCACCATATTATTCAGTAGAGTGTTGTAGTTTCTGCGGTGAGTGTTCAGTTGCTTTAAAGTTTTCCACAAAACCTTAGTATTTGTTTGGCGTGAGACGTAGTCATATGATTTATTCTTGCGTATTATCGTCTGATTTGTAAAACTCTGTAGTTTTTTGTAATATTCTCAACGTGTTTGAGATTTATATTTTTTGTATCTACTTAATGCCTTATCGTTTTCTTTCATCATGGTTTCGATAACATAGGTCGGCCAGGGAGCTGGAGGTTCAGTAACGGAAATGATTTGTACTCGTATGACACCTGTGAATATTTCAATCAGTCGTATGAAAAAAATGAAAATGTATCCTTATCAAATTTAGAAAAAAAAGTTGTATCTAACATACTCCACGGAACATTCCGTCAAATAATACTTAACATTACAAATAATTGCGTACTGATCGTTATCAGACACTCCATTGACACGATAAATAAACACAATTTGTTATCGATTTTCCTTCAGAAGCAAGTATTACATCTAAGAGTGTCTGGCAATTTGCTTTAATACGGGTGGGCTCATCAACTAACTGGAAGAGATTAAACGATTGTAGAAAGCTATCGAAGTGTTTCACGTTTTCGGTATCTTTCAACGAATATATATTAAAGTCATCTATAATTACTATTTCATAACCCTGGGGTAATGTTGTGGCCAGTGCATCTTTGAATTCATTGAAGAATCTAAGTAGGGGAAACCGAGAAGAGTTGTGACAATTTTTACTTTAAGAGACATCTCTCGCTCAAGAAACATTCCACAGTGATGATTTATGTGAATTTATATAGCACCATCCCTTCACTACACAAAACAATTATCAAAATTAATTGAAGTATTATGGTTTCTGAGAAAATCAACTAATACAGACACTACTCCTTCTGTCACAACTCTCCAATCATGGAAGTAAGTTGTGACAGGTACCGAGGTGAGTTGAGACTATTTGACTATTTTTAAATAGAATTATGAATATAACAAATGAGCCTAACATTTTCCTTTTGCGAAAAGTATGTAATCATCTTTCAGAATATCAAGGACCGACAAAAACATTTCCATGACAAGTAATTATTTCTTATAAGTAATTATAGCATGATTTTCAGTCAAAAATCCTAATCTAATCTGATACACAATTATGGCAAACGTATTGCAGTTCTACTTCAGTATAATCTATGTGTGACCAACCTATCGACCCAATGCTCATTCGATTTGCTGTTTGCATAGGCTTCAAAGCAAACCAAGCAAAAATAATTATTTTCTGACTCTCCTTTGTCATCGCCTGTTCCCTTCGTCTTTTCAGTCTTCTTGGATTTTTTAGGATTCTTCTTTTCTTCATTCAAGATACGCATTTTAACACAGCAGATTTGATTTAGCGTCTGTTCGGTTTGATATTTTTTCTTGGCGGAGTTTTTGGCATTGGCCTCACTTATTCTGGTGAAAATACATTAGAAACAGTGGCCACAGGAGTCTAACAGATGTAGCTGACACTTCACCCATTTGTCATAAGGTTATATTCAAATAATGTAAATCCTTTATCCCTTGTGATGAATAAAGTCGATTATTATTATTATAATTGTTTACAACTGATTAATTTCTAGATGGCATAGTCTGATTTGTAGATGTACCTGGAATAATGGCTCTTGCTTCATCATTATCAACTATGTTGGTGTTGAGAATGAATGTTATGGTGATTTCTGATGGGTTGTCCACAATTTCTGAAACAGATTGCTCTAGTTTTGGGATGGGACTATTGGTGACTTGACTTTGCAGTCAATTGACTTCTCCAAATATGTCTGTGTTAACCGGCCATGTTCCAGTTGCAGCTAATTGATATGCGATGACTCTAGTTTCTTTCGTAATCAGCCCATAATCAGATGCTGCACACGTTAAAAAATAATCACTTAATACATTCTCCTCCCCTTCTGTAAAAATTGTTGGACTGTTACAACCCAACGATGGTGTCTCGCCTACTGGATTGGCTTGATAAGCCTCTTTCTGTTCAATGTATCTTGACGAAGACATGTATAATTTAGATTGCAAGAAGATTCAGCATCTCTTAGACTTCTACCTTCTAGCTTAACCTCTTGATAAGCCTGGTCGTAGATTTTGACACTTATCACCTTTCGACCTTCATTAGTCTTTCGTGTATAGTTATTGAGCATTCAGCATACATCATCAAAATTAAGTCAGATAGGAGAGTTGTGACAGGCTATCACAACTCTGGTCCTACTATACGATAAATGCTTTGATAATAGTGGGAATTATGTTGAAAAATAGACTATTCACATGGGTAAAAGTTTTTTGAAAAACATTTAGTTACTTGCTGTTTCTTTATTTCAAAACTGCTTATTTTGAAAACATGCCTCTCAATGGTATCAGAGTTGAACTATTCACCTCTAAGCCTATCATTTTCTCTACAGTTTTATTCGAACAATGACTTATTCGTATACATTTCCTACAGTCCTATCAGAACCTATTGTGAAGTTTTCCGTTTTCCGAGAAATTGTTTCCAAGTTACATTTCCTTCCCGTATTCAATTATAAAGTCTCGAAGTTGCAGACCGAAAAGTTTCTAAATCACTGAAGGGGAGGTATTTCAGATATCGGTGTCGAGGGTGAACACATATTGGTGGCTGGAAAGGTTCTGAATTTAATTTCAACTGGAGCCAGACTGGATGGGTCAGGATATTGGATTCGGAAAATGTCTGTTTCCTTCAGGGAGTCGATACCGAGTCAACAGTGGCATGGGCGTCTTGAGGCTCTTTTCCAATGGGCAATGTATACAAATACATTAATATTATATCTTGAATATTTCTCAAATTTGAAAGAAAAATTAGTGGCAACCAATAGAGAGGGTGTTTGAAGAGAAGTCTCAGGTTTTTCTTCTAATATGTAGATAAGTGTGCACCTTCATGTTTTTTGTCATTTTCAGAATGAATAAGATGTCATGAATATAAAGTATGCCTACTAATGTACTTATCACAAGGTTTACACGACAATGATTTGAAAACTACATCTGATACTTGTTTAGTCAACAAATGCACTCGAATGAATTAGATTAAATATACCAATTTTTTATAAAACAAATAGAGTTTTAAAAGTAATGAATGAATCAGAAAATATAAATATATTTATAAAATCCGATTGAAGGGAAATCTTCATACAGAACAATATACAGTTGAAACTATAAAAATGAATATCTATCATAAATCAAGTATGTACTTACAAAATATTCTAAAATCTACGTATAAAAAGGTACATCATATATTTAGGGAGTGACAAACATATTCAAACAATAATTCATAAGATACTCTTTCAGTGATTATTGTAGTTTTTTTTCAGGTTTTTAGGTCAGTAGACAATTAGGTATATGTAGATACTGTGCAGCTAGTCAAATATAGGAAGAGGTTTGAGAGTTATCTCACTCTCTCTCGCTCTCATCGTCTTCTAACCTAGTGGGCGGGACCATAATGTAATTATCAAACCTCTTCCTATATTTGACAAGCTGTAATTTGAAGTATTTACTTGCAGTTTTCGAGAAGATAGCGATCCATTCTAATTTTATTCGCATTTCGAGTGTCATGATCATGAGCATCTTTTTGTTTATTTGAAAAGTTTGGTTTTTTAATTGAAACATTGAACATGAATGAAGTTAGTGAATGTATTATTCATAGTTTCATACCCTGCGTTCTTCAATACTCTGATCACTCGTTTTTGTTTTTGGAATTTGTTAAATGGTAAAAAATAAATCCTTAATTGATATGAAAACGAAAGAGAGAAATGAATTGTTTTCAGTTTCTGTCTGAGTTTCACGTATCTACATCTGACTCATGTGGACATATGAGTTTAATTTCAGATCATTTGATGAAAACGAATTTAGTGCTCTTTCATCAACCGCTTTGGTACTCTCAAAATTTTAATCACAACAAATCAAATCTCAATCTACTGAAAACAAAACTGATTTGAATTACTTGGAAAGCCTCGACTATCTCACCGTGTTCAAAATACCAGGAATTGAAAGTTTTTGATATTTAAGGAGTGAAAATAATTTAATAGGGGTAGGAATCAAAAAGTTGTACGGAAAATCCTATGACTCGGGGTTGTCGTCACCAAATTAAACTATTTTTCCCGAATATACTAAATTTTGAGAAACGCCATTTATGAAGATGTCTCATAGAAATTTAACTTTATACCTCATCAGACCGCGCTAAACAAATACCATTAATGGAGAAGAAGTCTCCAAAATCAGCCATAGGTCGAAATAATGAAACAGTTTTGTTGCTTTCAGATTATAATTTCACAAGTTTGTGTTATCATTGTATGGATCTTTAACATGAAGGAACCTCTGCTTGTTGAAGTCATTGAGAATTATTCATTCAGAAAGAAGTTCATTTCATAGAGCACAAATTGTATTTCAAGTCTATCAAATTATTTACATAGAATTCATGAACTTTTGTACACACAACTGGAATACAAATAATAATTTTGCAGATATAGGTATTACGAATCAGACTGATCTCCAATGAAACGAATTTCACTTTAGTTTCAGTTTAGTTACCATAACTTTCTACTCGATAAATTTTGTAACGCTAAACAGTTGTCGGGACTGGTGAATCATTATTTAAACGGACACAGCGTTTACCAACAATGAAATTTATCAACAAAACAGAACGGCAAACAAAAACAACAGTGTAACTTCGTGGCAAGGAGTCTTCAGATAGGTTTTTAGTTCTCGGTCGAAACTGCAGAATAAGACTGAATGCATCGGTTAAAAAATGTGTTCGAAGTAACCCTCGAACTGGTCATAATTTTGTCGAGGTAAATAAATATCGTCAAGAAAGGTCAACTACTTGGCTCTACTTTCACTTGAGTCTTCTAAATATCTTATCTATTTTTAGGCAATGAACTTTCGTTTCGGTTAAAGACATAATTCTGAAGATATGCGATGAGAAAATATGAAAATAACGAGTAAAAATTGAAATGAAAGAATTGACATGAAAAAACCCGAGCAGATGGATATTTGGACGGGTGCTTGATAATAGAGTTATGAAAAATTTCCTAACAAAAATTTGTAATACTAAATAAAAATCAATAGAGAAATGAAATGTTTTTAAACTAAGTAGTTCTAGAAGAAACCCCTACACAGTAAAGTGTGATATTTCGTAGGAAAATTAATTTTGTTGATATTTTCAATTGCTTCTAAAATACCAATCCAATAACATAATAGGTATTTAGACAATGATATAAGGTATTCTATAATACCTCGCGAGTTGCCGTGGAGGATCATATCTTTTTAAAAGCTCTTATTTAACTTGACCTGGTTGTATGTTAACAAATTTTGCAAGTGTAATTTGACCCACTTTCCGGTGTCCGATTGAGCTGAAATTTTGCATGCTGGTCTAGAACCGATGACAATGCATGTTAATCATAAATGTGACCTGATGTTGCTGCCAGGATCGGCTCCATACGAGAGATCTCCTCAGCGGTAAATAGCAGACACGAAATTTTGTATACGCATTCGTTTATGATAGGCAGTTGGTAGGCCAACCATGAAATAGATGCCACATCTAGGGTTGGCTTCAATAAAAAAATACATTTCTAGAAAAAAAATTGAATCAAGCTTTTACCTTTCAATACCTACTTACAATTGCCAATTGTTTTATGCTGGGCTTGTACAGTTCACAAAATGCAAGGTAGTACGGTTGACAACGCTGTTGTATACTTGGGTTCAAAGTTGTTCGCTGCCGACCAAGCGTACGTGGCTTTAAGTAGGGTCACATCAAGAGAAGGCCTCCTGATAGAATAATTAGACTTTTCGAAATTAACTGGGACTCGGCCATGTAATAATGATGCCATCAATGAAATAGACTAAGAAATATAACAAGCTAATTCTTCTATAAGGTATGCCGGAGGAGTAGGTACCTACCTACTTCTATAAAAAATAGTTTATCCTTATAATAGTTTTCCCCGTTCCTTAAGTTTTTCTCTTGAAGAACTCTTCGTTTTTGAGATGGACTTTCGTATTAATCTATAACTATCGATTGAAACTAAGAAATATAAAATAATGATAAAAAAACTTTTAAAACAAGCTTTCATTTAAGTGCCCTGAAAAGATCATAATAAAATTTTTAATCACATCAACCACATTCATTTATGACTTTACAGAATTGAAATTATAATAAAAGCTTGTCACCATAATTTCAATTTGTAATTGAAATTTTGTAATTAGGTAGGCACCTACTAAACTTGTAAGCAATTCATAATGTTTGCAATTGAAGTGCCGTGAATGCTTAAAATGTGGAACTTCAACCTTAAATAACTTTTTTGCACACATAGAATTTATCGGGTTTGAAATTTATTGCAGTACCCAGTTGATCTATCAGAATGTTTCTTAATTTAAATTTCATCTGACTAAATATGTAGAGATTTCTTCTAGGCATCGCGACAAGCTTTTATTATAATTTCAATTCTGTAAAGTCATAAATGAATGTGATAAATGTGATTTAAAATTTTATTTTGATCTTTTTAGGGCACTCAAATAAAAGCTTGTTTTAAAAGTTTTTCATCATTAT
>WOGR01006156.1:0-13274 GCA_015342045.1 Leptinotarsa lineolata | reverse complement strand
TGACAGCTAATATGTATATCACAGGGTGCTTTACTGAATAGTGCACTCTTACTACCAATTCCCATTCATTTTATTATACTCAATAATTTTGTATCAATTTTAAAATCCTAAATCGACTCATTCATTGACTGTTAGGTGGAACGACGTTCGCCGGGTCTGCTAGTTATGAATAAATAAATATTGTTTGAGAAAAATGATAATTCACCCTATTTTTTGAGCAGACAGCTTATTTATAAATACATTCAAGTTGACTTGGGTGATTATGAAGGATGATTTGTAAAATTTTCAGAACGTAAAATTGAAAACTTCTGCTATAACTTTTGGAATAAAAATAGTTTTGGCTTTCTACTGCTTCATCTTCCGCGAGAATAAAAGCACTTCATTTCAAAATAAACTCCTCACAACTATGTGCAGATCATACACTGAAATTATATCTTCTTAACATATACTCATTTCGGTTCAGTTTGGATACAACTACAACTGAAAAATCAAAAAATTTGGATGAACATGCAGATACACACCAATATATATGAAGAAGATACGAAAACAAGTAGAATATTTCGACGTAGCAATTGCTAAGTTACACTAAATGTCTGAATTAATTCCATCGTCACAATTTACAGTATTTTCCTGAATTTTTGAAAGAATAATTTCAAATTGTTTCGTTATTTTTTTTAAAATTTTGTAAACATATCCTGAATGAATGTATAGGGAATCTAATAATATAGTTGTTACATTACGAAAATGAGTGTATCGTGTATGTTTTTACACAAGTCATAATAAAAATGGAAGAAACGAGTAAAAAATAACGATTATTGTTTATAGAGTTCAATTAAAATATTTCGAATAGGTTGTAAATTATATTTCCAGTTACAAACAAATGATGTTAATGCGATAGGTGAATCCACTATAATTCAATGTATTTGAGGGTGAGAGTTGATAGAAAGTAAGTTCCACTTGAAATTCAATGATACGAAAATGATAATAAAAATAATTATAGTTGGAATAATAATGAAAACATCCCAAATGAAGACCTTGGCTTATCAAAGCGCCTGACTTTCGCTTTCCTCAGGACAAGTGGGCTGAGTGTCTTCAACTTCTCAGTCTACCGTAGTCGCGTGATGGCAGACCCTACACAAAGTGCAGGATCTGCCGCGAGGCGCTCAAGACTCTAATGCACTTGCTATCAGCATATGCGGTCTTGGCCTACATCCATTGACATAACGCGGCCCTAAAAGTACTTTATTACCATCTACGGCACTTTTACGGTATTGATGAGACACCGGTGTAGCCCTACGCTTTGGTGGATATTGAATTTGTTATGGAATGAGGGGTGTCAAATTTATTGAAACAATTCGTTGTCCTCCTCCAGGCTCATTCAAGCTGATGAGCCTGATGTAATTCTTCTCGACCACTAGAGCAAAACGATATTTGTCGTGGAGTTTTCAGCATCTGGTGAGACGAATATCGTCCGAGAAGAGGAGGGAAAACAAATAAAATATCGATATTTTCTCTTCGAGTTCCACAGACTCTATCCAGACCACTCTGTCAAGATGGTTGTTCTAATTATTGGAGTCCGTGGTAGAATGATGCCTTTTCTACTCTCAAATTTCAAAATCATACCGCCTTGCCGCAAGAAGGCAGAAATCTTAGCTGAATAGATGCAGAATGATGCATGGTCCGCGACCATGAGAGAGCAGAAATTGTAGCATTGCTCTTCAGTTTTCCACACTGATCACAACTCTGTCACTGAGTTGAAACCCGTTCAGCAAAAAGCCCATATGAAAACCGTAGAGATCACTTCACTCCCTCGGCAACACAGGATGAGCCAATGCATGGGATCTTCTTCAACAACATTGAAAACATCAGCTAATCAAAGCACCTTACCTTCACTTTTTTCAGGTCGACTGGGCTGAAGTTGGAAATTGAGGCCTGCTAGGATGCTGTCTTCAACAACTTAGTCTACCGCAGTCACGTGATGGAAATGGAGATAACTGACACAAGGTGCAGGGCATGTCTGAGCGTTTGCTCAGGGCACATGATTCTTGGACCCAATGATCATTCAGCCTACTGCGTGGGGAGTGGTCGTTGGTTGATAACTCTTGCGCGCCCTCTGAATTCATCAGAGCTCCGGGGGATAGGGCCTGACCAGCGGAAAATAAAAATAAACGTCTTTCTTCAGTGTTACAAATGAAATGGTGAAGTGTTACTTTTCAGTGTTTTTCAAATTGAACGGAATATTTTTAATCATTTACAGAATATACATTGAAAATTTACTCGTTACAAACATATCCAGGAGTGATGAAAGAAGTTTTTCATATGCATTTGAGATATATGAACCGGTATTTGTGCTTTCGGCAAGCACTACTCGCATCAATATTTTTGTGGTAACCATCATTTTAGGACTTCAATAAATTTGAAATATTCCACATACATTCAAAAATTGATTTCCTGATGTTTTCTTGTTTTTCAACCATCCACCATCTGAAAAATGTTCAGTAGAAAATCTGCTCAAGTATGAAAGTCTGAAAATACCACCCCAACAATTATATGATGGTCTGAATAGTCTAAGTAGACAGTAGCTTGGATCTATTAAGTTTGTCATATAAATAGAATAAATGACTGAAAAAGAAAAATTTTTATACTAACGTAATGGAAAATTTATTTTGACAAATGTCAGATTTCAAGAACAGAAATAGAAATTTTTCGAAACATTATCTTTTTTTAAAGAAGCTTGGTATTGAATTTCCACCTGTCCAATCATGTATTTTATTCATAGCCTTATTTCATAAATATTTACAAGAAATATCGACTTCATAAATGTATTATAACACAATAACTTTCTGGTATAAACTTTTCAGTTTGCCCTGCACTAAATTCGCACAGATTTTTTGTTGATCGATATTTATTCATTTTTCAGATTCTGGGAGGATCAAGTTGAAACTCGGACAACATCAAGGCACATTAACGCACCACAAAAATGTCTGTCAAAATTTTCCTCTAAATTTCAAAACTAATCCAGGTCATCCTATCAGGCCACAATAATAATAATACAACTCAACCCAAAAGATCAATTTCAATCAAGTGTACCCAACTTCTAACCTATCTCAACAAATTATATCCAACTTAACATTCTCTTTCTAGTTTTAACATGAAAATTATGGGATGATCCATACGAACATGACTTCACGCTTTTGTAAATCCCTTAAATTTTAAATCAGAACAGATTGTTGCATTAACAGCAAACAGAATTCGCTTGCGTCTTCACGTCTTGACACACCTCAAAGGTATTAGGGTGAATTTCGTATGAATTATTTGTTAGACGTATACCGTTGTTGACAAGACGATGGCGATGAAGCAACCAACTTGGTTTCATTCGGAATTCAACAAAGTTTATAATCCTATAATTATGACATTATTCAAAACATGAAAAGGTGAGTACTTCCGCACAATATTCTCGTGATGTGCAGTTGGGTAGGTATTGAAAATGATAGTTTCAATTACGTTAGTTGATTATTCGAGGAGTATCTTTGTTTTAACAAACACGCTGCTCACACATAATAAAATTGAAAATTCTCCTCAATGTGCCTTTCAAAAAATAGATGACTCATAATAGTTTTATAATTCAAACTTTGCCTATTTATATCTAACAAAGTGATGCTTCGACCTTCAGTGATAAAATAATAATTCAAGTACAATAGAAGGGTCGATGAAAGAATAGGGGGGCTATTTGGAATGAGATCTATTCAACTCTTTTTGGTGGAGATATACAGGAAAAGAAGCAGTGCTTGGGTAAGAGTAGTGATATACGTTGGATTTGATTGAATATATCCGGTGCCGTTCTGAAAATGAAAAAGTTCTTAAATAGTGTAGTTCATGGTATATTGAGTTGAACACGAAGTGATGGGAAGTTATATTTTGCATATAACTTGTGGGATCAAGCGGGTTGAATTCGTCAAACAATTTCTGTTAATGCATCCTTATAGAAAAGATATGTCCCAGCCTTCCTTCTATGTTCCAGGGTATCAGAGTTGATTATGATGTTTAGGCTTCTTATCATTTCAAGACTCTGATTCTTCATTTTGATAGAGAGGAAGACTCTTCTTAGAGCAAGAGTCCATGACTGCCAGACCTTCGTCGCCGTCGGTGTAGGCTCCAACATGCGTAGTAAACAATTTTGTTAAGATAATCGTGGTTTCGACAAGTAACAGGCCAAAAAATTGTGTGAACAAATGCTTGTCGTATACCATTCATCTTCAATGAATTGTAATTGTAATTGAATCAGCGTATAAAGGCCAGATTTCATAAATGCTATTTGGGTAGTCAAATATTGGAGATATTTCTTCAGTAGCCAAACAGTTTCAACAGGTCTAACAACTAGCGAGATATGAACGTGAGGTGTGGATGCATGCGTGAAAAAAATATGTATACAGGATATAACAATGAATTGAATAAAAATCGAAGACATCGAATGGTAGCCTGTTTTTCAGCGTGAGAGGTTCATTTTACTCAATCGACCGATCTATGAACTTCAGATTTCAACTGCGAGATTTTCAGTTTCCACTAAAATCTCTTAATCTCCTCATGGCATCACCTTTAATAGTCAATATCTTCTTTAAATGCATGAGAATTGACCAGAAATAATCTCAAGATGGTTTTCAATTCTCCTTTCAATCACCTAGCAGTTTCGTAATTGAGGTAAGCTGTGGTGAAAGCATTTGGTATTACCGACTTGCCAGACTTGTGTATGGTTGTTCTAACGTATCTTCTGGTAACTGCATGATTAGAGTACAGAAAAATTCTGCTCAGAGTTTAGTGAGTTTGAATGAGTTTTTTTCACTTCCGAAAACATCTTAGTTTTTTGTGATTCACTTTGGGAAACTGAGTTGAAGTGTTCTTTTTTCCCCTCTTTTCTTTGATAAACCACTTTCTCAAAGTGAGTTAGCAGAAAAATACATATTTCTCATTCAATCTTTTGGTAATTTTCATTCCTTTCTGTTCAGGATCACTATTACTTTTTCTCAAAAAATTACTAGCAATTGGTATTTTGCAAATGTCTAGTAACGGTTTGCACTCCGAAAATTCTATGATAATTCCTTCCTTTGATTCCAAGTTTCTCAACTTCTTATTCAGAATTCGCTACAAAGACTTGAAAAATATCCGTTTTGAGTTCACTAAATGACATATGACAACAACTCAGACTCAAGCCCAGTTGAGAGATCCTTGAAACTGAAACTGTTATTTTGAATCAGTTTTATGTTAATGTCAATAGCATTGAAGCAGCGTTCTACAATTTATTTTTTGAGTCATCTAATGATCCAGATCCTAATGCCAACAAAAGATTGAACCACAACTTCAATCAAGGTACCTTTTCCGCATATGATGGTGATTCAAGTTGGTTAACATTTATGAATTTTTGATTGTGATGAACACTGTTGTCTAATTTCCACTAGTTGTTTCATTTTCACGACCGGTTTCGGATTTCATCCTATTATCAAGTATAAAACTAAATAAATAAATGTGTTTCCTGACCTCCATCATGACAATTATGCTTATAATTTACAAGAATAAAATATTCTGATATTTTGCTTTTGTCTAGGAATCCTTCGTCTATTTTCAAATCTGTTCAAAATGCTGGGGATAATTATTTCATTGCTCTCAATGCTATTTTAGCCCACAACTTTCCACACGAAATTGTTGATTTTCCTAAAGTCAAAGCTGATTTTCCAGGTAGGTAGACTTCGCCATTTATCGGGTTGTGTATCTGAAAATGTGCAACTTTTGAAGGCATTATATTTTCCAACTGAAGAAGAGAGCGATTCGATTTTTCAATTGGTGAATCAGATTTTGCCACAATGAAGCGTCTCAAGTTAGAAAATGCATCTAAACACATTCTTAGATATGAAACTCTAGAAAAGTTTTTGAAAATTTTGTGTGAAGCCCTTGAAACTACTTTCATTTTTGGTTCCTCAAAGAGTCTAGGTAGTAGCCAAGGGTTGCAAAAACCCAGTTGGAGGAGAAATACACCAGCTTTTGTTACGCCAATTTTGTCTTGTTGCATAATGCCGTTGATTCTTTGTTATGTCAACTCTGTCTATCTAGGCATAATTTGCAAGATTGCCTCTTCTTTGATATAATCTTTCATTGAAATAACATCACTAAACAAAAATTTGTTTGACTCTTATGCTAAAGTTGATCTCACATGTCATCTCGCTGTTACTCCAAAATAAAGTGTAGTATACAGGATGATTCACGGTGGATGGCACATTGGACGTTTCTGATAAACCACGTTGGATATTCAATGGAAAGCATATTTGATCATTCTTCACCCAAGTGGAATATTTTCTACAATGCGGTATTGCCACTTACATTAGAAAGTAGAAGCAATTCTGAATTTTCAAAGGGAAAACTCTGTATATAAGATTATTTTTGGAATCAACAACTTTTCTTGATATTTCCCTATACCTATCTGTTTTTCGAAATATGAATGAACTTCAGTTTTTCTCTTCGGAAATCATGACCTCTAAAAATGCTGATATCTTTGAGTTAAGGAATGGTACCAAAATTTAGTTTGAAGTAAGGTTGGAATTTGCTTTCCTTCTATTTAGGTACATAATGCGTATACATAACTACTCGTTTCGGATTTCTGAGCATTTGTTTGCGAAAATGTCCCTTCAGAATGGTATTTCGATTCGGTATTTTGTAAGCAGGCCATGATTAGCGATAGAATCGAATACCTTTCATTGAAATTTCTACATACTGCTGATAATTTTTTCACACTGTACAAAAATGATGAACAAATTCATAAGAACTTCGTTTGAATCGTTTTGTTTCATCGTTTAGGAAGTATTTGAAACTCCTATAGTGACTAAAATGTCAATATTATCAGGAGAATGTCACAACGTTACTATCAGATAGCAAAATATCGAATGAGAATACCATTCTGAAGGGACATTTTCACAAATAAATGCTCGTAAGTCCGAAACTTGACTAGTTATGTATACGCATTATTGCATAGGAAGAAACTAAATTTTAACAGCTTCCTGAATTCGTAATAATATACAGGGTGTTCTGCCGCTTTTTCAAGCAAACGAAAAAACTGTATTCTGCACCACCCTATACTGGAGTAACGGAGATTACGCTGAAGCCTCTCAGTATAACCTAACTCCAAATCAAATATCAGTACCATAGTATTGCTCAGTTCAAAGATATCAGCATTTCTAGAGGTCATGATTTCTGAAGAAAAAAATCAAATCAATTCATATTTCGAAAATTGTAACAGATAGGTATAGAAAAATATCAAAAAAAGTTGTCCAGTAATTGTTGTAGATCACAAAAATAATATCATATATAGGATGTTCGATTTGAAAAATCAAAGTTGCTACTACTTTCTAATAGAAGTGGCAACAACGCATTGTCGAAAATGCTTTATTTGGATAGAGAATATCTGAATATGCTCTCCGTCACATTTTAAAAGTCATCCGTTACCTGAGTCACCAGAAACGTCTAATATTCTATCCACCGTGAATCGCCTGCGTGTCAACCCAGACATCAAACCATTTTGTATTATGTGAAAAAACATCCTGAAAATCCTTTTTCTAGCTAACGCCTCAGCTAATGACAAAACTTCTGATTTATTAGTTGAAATGGTTTGTCAGCCGCAGGTAGCGATAACTAATCTACAGTATTGTGTATACGGACTCTGCTAGATTCTGGAAATCAGACCAGTTCGTTGAGTCAGTTATATCCGAATGCTTTGCGGTTCAAATTCTTTTATGGATACCGTTTGACTTTTAATCTAGGGAATTCATTTCTTTTCCTTCGATTCAGGTTGCTTTGGTGATTATTAAGAAAATTTGTATGACAATGCCTAGAAGGATATTTCTAGAGAGCTGCCCCAAATTGAAAATATCAAATTGACAGACCAATGTCATATTTCCTCAGGTCTTGATTTTTGTTTCCACTTATGCTTCGATCAGGTGTCATTACGGAAACAGAAAACTCACCTGGAGGATGTCCCATTCATTCATAGTACTCAGTCCCCTGAGTACCTAGTTTGCAATTATCTTTTTTTTTTGGAAATTTACTCCATTGATAACACCGGTCGCTTCACAGTTATCCTACCTTTCAAGGTAGGTCATTACCCTTTTAGCTCAGACCCTAAAAAACGTTCGGCTTTATCACCAGGTTATTTTATGACTTTGAATATTCTGACTTTGCATCTTGTTTTGGTGTAATGAATATAACAATGAAAACATCCATTTATTTCGCTGTTAGTACGTCTACAACAGGAATTTTGAATTTTTGGCATCGAGATTATTTCCACACTCTGATACAAATTGAGTGGTCTGTCAATAATTTTGAGTCTTCTTCTATCGATACAATGGCAATCATCATCAACAACTCTATTCCTTCGATGAAGTGGAGATGAAGTGGAAGATGTTTTGAGTCGCATGGAATGTGTAGTCTTGGCAAGTCTTGTGAAAACTTCGCTTCATTCGTCATCTTTCATGAAAAAAACATCATTTTGGTAGCTCCTGACTTATCACTTCATCCTTTTTTCAAACAGTGATCTCCATTAGTTCAGAAATCCTATTTTTCAACATTCACTATGTAACATTTCCCAATTTATTGAAGAAACACTTCATTGTGAGATATTCACTCAACAGTTTTAAAAACGCAACATGTGTTTCGCTATATAATAGCTTCTTCAGGCGTGTATGTACTGTTGCATAAAGAAGTGTTGAGAGGAAATATATTTTCGAGTCGAACCACATTTTATATGCACTACAATAAATGAATAAGTTAAGAACAGTTTGAAAAAGAATGATATTGCTATTTTTATATCATTTATAATTTTTCTACAATATAGTATATTACATTTGTTGCTGCTGATCTTTATATATGACACATTTTATTGAATGAAAAAGGAATATATGTCCTATTGTTTTGATGATACGGAAACTTTCACACAAAATCAGGTTTCGAAAACACCTTTCAAAATATATTCAATGTTCAATGAACTACAGATATAATCTACTTCAATGCCATTTCAGACAAATATAATTTCTTTCAAGCTAATGGATAATTTTAACGTTTACCAAGAAGTTTTCAATTCTCTTCACCTTTATATTCCAAAAAGGCCTAGAGAGATTCTCTCAATATTGTAGCCGAATAAATTTTCTAATTAGATCTTCATTCGTGAAAAATAACTCCTGAATACTATAATGAATTTCTATCTCTCATATCTATTATGAAACCCTCTACAAAAACTTCTGATGCTTTTTATTGTTTAAAAAAATGTTTTTCAAATATCACAAATATCACTTAACTGATTATTATTTATAGTCAATACATATTATGATTTGAACTCCCTCGCCGTGTTTGTCTGTTAGTCTGTCTGAACGCGATAAACAAAAAAACTACATCCTAATCATCATACAGTTTTCAATAATGGACGGAATGATTCAGAAAAAAGATTTATGTGATGATGTGATAAATTCAACTATTTCATATTTCCATTGTCTGATATGGTTTTAATCTGATTTGAAATCTCCGAAAGAACAAATAGTTTTAGCTATTGATTTTGATTTTATTAGTTCTTTCAGATATTTCAAATCAGATTAGAATCATATTCAGCAATAAAAGTCTGAACTAGTAAAATTCACAATGAAAAATTTACGACCACTTTCAAACAAACACTGAAATGAATACTTTTTATTGCAATGTCGTTTCACAATGACACGTTCAGACATTAACTCATAAAACTCCATTCTTCTGTCACGGTTATCTTCATTTAATTCATGCAATATCTTCAGTTTATAGAAGTCAAACTCATGTATTCTGAAGTATTTCTTGATGGTGATTATGAGCAACAGTTTTCAGGGACTGCAGGGGATTATTCACTACAGACGCAATGATTCCAATCTGTTTTTTATCCGAGATAGCTTTTCTTCTGGCTCCTCTAGCTCAAGCTTCACCTCAAGTTGTTTGAAAATTTTCAACCAATTCCATCATATATTTTCGGCAAATTGGATTATCAGAAAATTTTGTATTGAACATTCTTAATGCCTCAAGAAAATTACAGCCGACCTTGGCGTGAATAAGGATTAATTCTGATTTTCCCTTCAAAGATCCGGTGAGCACCATTTTTGAAAATTTAATCGAAATGAAATGAAGCAAATTCTCAGTATAACAGCTGTCTAGCTGAAACAATACTTTATATCATTAGAATAACATGGTGTGAATTATTATCTACATAGTCGCTTCCAAAAAAATCCTATTCTGATTAAGAACAGAAATTTACTTTTTTGTCGAATACTTTGGTTCAATTTCATTCTTAATACAATTCTACACCGTAAATGATTCTTCCTTATACACATTAGAAACTATGAAGCTATTTCAATCGTTTTTCGGCAACAAAGTTACGAACTGATTAATTCAACAGGAGTGAGGGAAGCGAAACTTTGCATCACTGCCGGTTTCAATTCATATATAAAATTGGTCGGAAATTGAAAAATTAGATCGATTAACCTTTTCCAGAGGTAAAAGTCAATAGACATTAGGTCAGGTTATCTGACCGGCCCAAGGTTGGATCCTTGCTTGGCTATCCAATTATTACCAAATTTTGCAAACAAAAAATAGGTGACAATTGCAGTGCTGTGAGGCAAAGCCCCCTCTCGTTGAAAATATATTTTTCTGAAATCCATTAGTGGCAGATCATCAACAAGGGGTTCAACAATTTGCCTCATAATTTCTAAATACTCCTGATTTGTGAGAGTGCCGTTATAAATAAACGGGCCAATAATTCTATCCCTGAAAACACCTTCCCAAACACTAGATCAAAATCTTTCTCGACTTCCACAATAGAATGATGATTTTGTTGCGCCCAAGTATAAGAATTGTAGCGGTTAAAAATGCCGGCACTGCTGCCGTCTGTGTAAATACAATTTAACGGAAAATCGCGCACTTGGTTACAGCTTTCCAGAAACCACTGGCAAGAAGCCATGCGGCGTTCAAAATCTCCTGAATTAATGAATTTCTCTTGTCCTGTTTGGCTTGAATCTGCGTTTTTTTCCAAAGTCCTCCCAAAGTTAGTTTTTGGTAGGCCTGTTGATTCAAATTTTGCGTTGACGTTTTGGGACTATGTTCAACAGCCCCTAAAACGACTATTTCTCACAACTCTTTATCCCTATTTGATTCATATAATTTTGGAATTTTCTTTTCAAACTGACAACCATCAATTTGGGTGTGTCGCAATCTTGCAAAAATGTCTCTAAAAGATTGTCTTCTCTCTGGATATCCCTCGTGATACCCTATCATATTCCATTTTTCATAATTCCCATACTTCATTGCGAATGTTTTTTTTTGAACAAAAATCACTATTTGAAGAGCATTTCCACTGCCTAAATCAAAATTCGACAGCACCAGTAAATATTTTCATTCTACTTTATCGCCGCATCATTCAAAGCCTACTTGATCAAAGTGTGCGTTTCAAAGTTTAAAAACCTAAAAGCTCTGTATTTCAAAGATAACTCTAGCAAAATATCAAGTATGCTACTTTTTTGGAAGAGTGATTTTAGGCTCTATTGAAATATGCAGTATTATACAGGGTTTCAAGAAAAATAGTTTTCCATCAATAACTATTGATATCTCATTTGAGAAAATGAGTGTTATACACTATTGTGTAAAACATGCTACGTAAAAAATGCCTCGGAAATGTTTTCATAGAAACAAGAAATTGTAACGTTTATAAAAACCTACCCTATTTTCTATTTTTTTATGTTACCAAAAGTAATGTCAGTTGATAAAAAACGAAATTTGAACTTTTGATTTCTCAATACGAAATATCCACAAATGAAATGTTCAATAATTTCAATCGAAGTTACTTGACGATGTACGATAATTGATTTCTGGTACAGATTGGTGAATTTCTCCTTCGTTAAACCGAAAGTGCGAATGACGTGTTGCTAAAATTATTCTGAAAAATTCCTCAGATCAGATTTGCGCCGTAGGTGATTCTGGTTCATGAGATCGGCTAGGAGCGAAAAAGGCCATTCTTGGGGGAAGAAGTGACAGTGGAGTCTGATAAAGAGATTTGTGGTGAGCCACGTGGTTCAATTTCAAGATTTTTGAACGACTGTTTCGGATATAGTATCTCATGAAGATTGTTGAAAGATCTATGAGAGGCTGCACTTTCTAAGGATTCTACTGAGCCACAGCCATTTTTCTAGGACGAGCCACGCCATTTTGTCAGTAACGTTCTACTGTTTTTTTGGTTAATGTAACCCTTCTTTCGGGAATGTATGAAAAGTATTTTAATTTTTTATTTGTATCTGAGATTCACTTTTCAGTTAATTGAACTGTTGAGTAAATTTCCATTGAGGAAATTAATCTTTACAGGGTTTTTGGTTTGGGTTTTTCACTACAATAGTTTTTCTACAGAAGATTTCTTACAGAAATTGATGAAAATCATTAAAGAATAATGATTTTCATTTCTAGTTGCCGCGAAGGATAGATTTACAGTTAATTTGCCGAATGTTGGGTTTTCCATTCGCACAGTTCGATAATATCTATTGTCCATGTCCATACGATGTCCCACGTCCATCTATGATGAGAAAATTTGTGTTGCAAGTCTGTTGAGTTCCAAATAGATGAGAAATACAGCTCACCGAGAAACTAACAGGCAAACTCAGTTATAATTAATCAATTTCTTCAAAGAAACCACATTTTTTAGAAATATTGATTTTTTGACATAATAAATTTATTTTTCTCATCACCATTTACAGTGTAAACCTAAACTGAGTATACTCTGGTGAGGTAATTCTTGGTACAACCATAATTATTTTTTTGATACTTATTTTATAATTTCTTCATTTTTAATCACTTGATATTTCCTCAGATGAATGAAAGCACATTTTCGACTACGTCTACTAGTCAGTTCTCACCATTTTCACATGATTGAATGACAAATTTGGAGCATATTTTGATTCTAATTTCTACCTTAGTTCAATTATCCAGCCAGTATTTTGTATATATTAATTTTCATTGAAATTTCGATATTTTTTTATTCACTCTAAAATAACGTGATTTAGTTACACAGCCGACCAGATTGAATACTTATTATTTTATGGTTATGTGGAGCCCAACTTAGATTTTGAATAGAAAAATTTTCAATAAATTTTTTTTTTCTGAAATGTATCTATATTCAAAAAGTATTATTGAACGAAACTCATAGTGCATGCCGACGAAAAGCTGCCGTACGCACCGTGCCT
>WOGR01006155.1:0-13275 GCA_015342045.1 Leptinotarsa lineolata | reverse complement strand
GAAGTGGTGCTGTAACTGTCAAATTTTTCAGAAAGAAATTAATATCTCGAAAACTAACGAATTTGGGTATAGGCATTGTTTTACAAAAAGGACCTGAAATGTGCTGAGGAATTCAAAAATGTAATAAAATACAGGGTGTTCTTCGTGAAATAAGGAAGTTGCCCTCAACTTCCGGTATAACGGAAAGAGACCGGAAGTTGAAAATATTTTGGTTGAAAGGCCAATTTGTGAAACCCTTTACCACAAAATTTCAAGTTTTTATTTTGAATGGTTCTCCATAAATTCCTAACGAACGCTCGTCGTGAAATACCTTGTATAGGCCACATATGACCAATTTCGTGCTTCAAGCTTGACAGAAACATTAAGCGATTAATTCTCAATATCTACTAATGTGTATGTGATACGATTAGTATACGAATGTATAGATCTTATTTATATCATTTCCCTTATGATGATAATGCAGTAATTGCTCACTTTATAGGTGAATTATTCTTTCGAATCTGAAGAGGACTATGAGCAAGCAAGGCGTTATAGGGAAATCCAAACATTCGGAAAATTTCATTTTCAATTGTTCCTATACCTGAAACAGGTTCATAATTTTCAGTAAGAACTATTCTTATTGTTGATGAATTTTATAACACTTCTTGGCTGAAAAATATAATTTTCAGTTACAACACAACACTACGGGATGCATGGTTTGGAAACAGTTCTAGCGGGATCGATAGTGGGTTGGCAAGTCTAATAAATCAAAAGGATTTAGATATCATGAGTTCTGGAGGAATACTTCGATGTGAAAGAATCGATTACTATGACTTCTTAGTACCTTATTATGAATTCAGGTGAATCTCTAACTTGCACAGATATTTTATTCCAGCATAGCTTCAAATTGATCGAAGATTCAGTTGATCCACTACGATACTGGTATTTGAGTATTTTCTAATATATTCACTGGAATCTCCCCAAATACTGAAAGAAATCGATAAAGATACAGGGAAAACAGAGATTTACAAGAATGATTTCATGAATATCAATCAAATAGAACAAATTGATAATGGAAATATCGAAGACTTCCGAAATGGCGAAATGTTCATTTTGTTGCCGTTTATTAAGTCAAGTGACATCTCAAAATGTTTTAAAAATGCCAACATTTTAATTTCCTGCCCAATTTTGATAATATTTTGGCAGGAAAGAAGACAATTCATCTCAGATCAATTCATATCAAACATATTTCTTATAAGGACCTATTTATATACATTATACAAAGAAAAACAGAGTTAGGTTTCTACCATCAGCATTTGGCTGACACTCGAAACCATCTTGTATGCTAGCTCATTGTTTCCTTATTCATTTATATTTTTCAATTCCTTGAATAATTGAATGAAGAATTGCATCTTCTAGATTTTTTTATATTTCAATAATAGAAAACACTTTATTCATTTTCAAATATTCAATACAATAGAAAAACAGAATATAGAAGTGAAAAATCCACTGAAACCAACAAAAAACTCGACCAAGAAATTTCGCACAACTACAGATAGGAGGGACTCATTCAGATCAGATCATACTGGTGCGCCTGTGAAACTTGCATTTGCTGGAGCTTCGGCATGTATTCTTTCTGCACGGTCTTCTTCTGCACGGTTGTAGCCGACCTGGAAGGCATCGGTTACGTAGTGTCCCATGTTGGCCTCTTTGCTATTGTGGTATACGACGGCAAACAACTTGTACTGCTACTCCTCTGGTGTCTGTGTTTTCGTCGAAACCAATATTGAATCAATATTCAAGTCGAGTTCAAATTCCACAGCCCTGGTAAACTTTTTGGCTGTAAACGAAAAACTTGAAATGCAATATGAGGATAACGGGTAGTTGACAGAGTATTACTTGTTCCCACGTTTCGACCTGGCCAATAATTTTCGACGAAATCATCTCCTCTAATCTATTTTTGGAGACGAATACCTCAAGCGCTTCCCTGACAGTCTTAACTTTTCCAATGTTGAGAGGCAGCGTGAAGAAAAGGTGGATATTCTCACTAATATGATCTCCGGCACGATGTATGCTCGACTTTAGTTGCCCCTCAAAGATGTCGCTTATCGATGTACTGGCAAAGTTGGTCCTTCCATTATTTTTTGCTCCGATAAGCTTCTACTCATAACTGGGTCACTACCCGTAGCAGAGTCAACAAAAGGTTTTCCATCTTCAGTGTAACATTTTTAAAAATCCATAAAAAATCCATTTCATCATTTTGACTGTTCAAAAGGAAACCTATATAGAAACTCTTCCGCATCTTGTTGTCTACCCTCGAACCAGTCTATCCGCATGATATGCAACACTTTGTAAATCTACGTCTGGTCAAATGGGTTACATGTCTTGATGATAACTGCTTGGTCGTTCTTGGAATTTTTACCCACTCCAATGTTTTTCGTCCTAATGTTGGAATGTGAGTAGTCAAACTGCCTAACAAAACGACACATCCTAAATATAACCACTTTATAACTTGCTGAACAGCAAGTTATAAAGTGGTGAACATGTGATCAGGGCTTGCAAAATCGAGTTTATGAATCAATTTCTCAATATCGGGTATTGTCTCTTCTAACTTGGACAATATACTCCCCTATGAGCGCAACAGGAAATTTATTTTTGTTCGTAGGTGGTGTGTAACTGCAACTTCTCACACGTCTAACTAGATAATCTCAGACATGCTCAGTATGATTTGCATGCGGGAAGCATGATTGATAGTTGTATATGTTGAATACGTAAAGAAAATGCAATGCTTTAATCAATGATTCATGAATTTTGAACAAATCGTGATATAAAAAAAAAATAAAGGAAAAATCTATTGGGAATGAACCGACCTTGGATAGAGGATGGTGTGGAGTAGATATTATTTAAGAGCTATATTCCACCACAGTGCCTTGAACTAGATATGTGATGGAACTGGCTGTACTTGATGGAAATAGCCGTACTTGATAGCAACCATACTGTTATTTTGATTTAACGGTATTCAGATGACAATTGAAGAGCTAATGTTAACAGCCTACGTCCTTTAAGATTTTTCAATGGCCGTCGGCCGATGAGAAATCATTTGTTCAAATATTTTTCCAAAACTTTATTCTGCTCACAATAACAATATTTATAATACTGTGACGAATTAATGACTTACTTGTCTCAAATAATTTATTTTCAACAATATTTCAATATCATTAACTAATTTATTCATTACAACACTTATTTTTATATTTATTTACACTGTGGATTCACTTTCTCAACTGCCCTCTTTGGTCGGGAAGACAGGTTTATATCGATAAAGGTTCTTTCGAAAAATCTGTAGTATTATAACCGGCGATTCCAGGCCACATTCTTTCGAGGTGAGTCATGTGTTGTGGTGTTTATTCGATGATATGGCTGTCATTACCTGCAACCCGTTAGGGACGGCTTCAGATTCATTATATTGACCCCTTCTTGAAGACGTTTCGCCCCGATATGTCATCTTTGGCGTGTGTCGATACCTACAGGACTCCCCATATCTGCACTGTGAAGTTCGATGAAAGTAACACTCCACAGTCTTCATGCTCGGTTGGCTCGGTTGTGGAAGATGGTTACCGCACACCAAAATCTTGATGCCGCTGGATCTGAAGATCATTTCCAACACGCTTCTCACAATTCTCCAATCCAGCCTGTTGAGCTCAGAGACTAATTTTGGGATTGCCAAGTCAACAAGATTCTGGTCAAGCATCGTGTCTCTCAGTCTGGTTAGACATCTTCATATGACGGTTTGTCTCGAGAATGCCTTTTGATTACCAAGTAGAAAATGTTTCTCTGGCCCTTCTCCAACTGTAGCACTCCTCCGAATTCTGGATTCTGTCCTCGTAATGTTTGGAGTTGACCGAATTTCTTGTTGAATACCACAGCGATACTCCCTGGACATTTGAAGATCCTCTGCCACGCAGTGAGCTAGTGCATAACCAACTGGAACCCTGAAATGGTCTCGTGGCTCTTCTTGGTTTACCCCATGTACGTCTTTCTGTTTGTTCGAGTATAAAGACATGAACTTCTGGAACGTTATTTCATCCTCTGGTGGTCTGGAGGCGCAAACTTGGTCGTGATTTCCAGCATAAAAAGCCAATCTATTGAAATGGAGGACCCTAGGCTTTCCTCGAGTTGGTTTATGGATTCGGTAGACGAGGTCATTTATCTTCTTCATGATTCTGTACGGACCTTCCCACGAGTTTCGCAACTTTGGTGATAAACCACGGCGTCGCTTAGGGTGGTACAGCCAAACTAGGTCACCAGTTTCGAAACCTCCAGCATTCGCCTTGATGTCATAGGCCTTCTTCATTCTATCGCTGGCACTCCGGATATTCAGACGGACTCGTTCATGGATGTGTTCCATTCTCTGCCTAAGCTTGCTGACATAGTCTTTCCCCGCAGTGTCTTGTTTGGCGGCATCCCAGATTTCAGATTGCAAGGAAGCCGCAGCTCTCGGCCCATTATAATACTGGAAAGGGTTTGGCCGGTTGACTCATGCACTGCCGAACGATAGGCCAACAGGAACAGGTGGAGATACTGATCCAAGTCTCTTTGGTAGTCAGAGACTACCTTAGACAAGTGGCGGTTTATAGTCTTATTTATTCGTTCCACCATTCCATCGGACTGCGGATGTAAAGCTGTGGTTCTGGTCTTTCAAATGTACACACTTCTTGGAATAGGTTGGACTCGAAATTTCTGCCCTGGTCTGAATGCAGTTCCAATGGGACACCGAATCAACATATACATTCCTTTACCAGGACGTCAGCGACGGTAAAGGCTTTCTGGTTTGGCAGGGCATAGGCTTCTGCCCACTTACTGAAGTAGTCCATGGCTACCAGGATGTATTTGTTCCCATGGTCGGACTCTGGGAACGGGCCGGCGATGTCGATGGCGATTCTCTCAAAGGGACTACCCACGTTATACTGGCGCATTGGAGCTTTCGGTCGTATGCGACGTCCGTTACTGGCAGCACATACAGCTGCCAGTAACGGGCTGTTTCCGAAAACCATATTGATGATCACTCAAGATGATGAATCCTTCCAAATATTCAAGGATATGGTGATTTACGGCTTTCCTCATGATTTTCGGTATCACTGATAGCAAAGCGACTGGTCTATAGTTATTTGGAAGATTTTTCTTGTCCTTTTTTGGAATAAGCTAAACGTAAGCAATCTTCTAAAAAGGAAAAACCCATTTCTTGTAAGACAGGTTGAAAAGTCTGCAAAATACTGGTGCGAGTTCATTTGAGCATTTTCTAAATATACGAAGAATGATTAGAACACCATCAAAATTTAAAGACTTTGAATGATATAAGTAATTCAACTTGAACGGAGAGATGTTATATATAATATTATTATATTTTTGAAGACAACTAGATTAACTTATGTATTATGATTAGGAACTGTCATGTTTGCTGTTAGTTACAAAAGTACGGAGTTGAATTATTAGCTGTAGAAGTCAATACTTCCTTTATATATTATATTTACAATAAAGAAAATCAAATATATAACAGTTGGATTTACAATTTTTCCCAATTCTCTTGTTTTGAACTTGCCTAATTGAAAAAGTATCTTGCGGTATCCAATCTAACACTATTTTGGACCATCGTAAGTGGACAAACCTTTTGTACATTTGAATCTGTCGTGGAAAAAACAATAAATGTTTCAAAACTTTCCAAATTTTGATAACGAGGACGTTCTGTTCAATGCCGGGATTGGCGGGATACGTTAATATGTATTACATTATACAAAGTAATAAAAAGAGGAAAATCGGCTTGTTTTCGAAAAAAGAGGTTTCTTGAACGACTGAATCATTTATTATTTATATTAATATATTTAAATACATTTCTGCTTTGATCTCCAAATTTTGACTTTAAACTCGAAATCGCCAGCTTAAAGTCGTAATTTTGAGATTAATATCGATATGTCGAGTCTAAAGTCATAATTTCAAATTTGAAGTCGTAATTTCGAGTTTCAAGTCGTATTTCGAGATTGAAGTCGCATAATCGGGATCAAAGTCGAAACTTCGGGTTTTAAAGTCGTAATTTCCAAGAAACAATTCAGAAAAATATGTGGCCTCTCAAAAGTTACCATCCTTAACAAACTAAGACATAACTATTAGAAAATATTCAGGTACTACTTCTCGAACTCTTTCACATATACCTACGTAAACAACTGACCGATGTGTTAATTTCATTTTCAGCTGTCTGGTATCGCCATTCTAGCAATAGGGATATGGATGGAGGTAGAACTCTACAAATATATGGAGATGAGCACTGAGTTCTGTGGAACCGCTCCATATGTTCTCATAGGGACGGGTTCACTCATTATCCTAATAGGATCTTTCGCCTGTTGTTGCACGATCAAGGGACAACCAGTTTTGTTATATGTGGTAAGTGATTTTTGAATGTTTTATTCTTCACTTTTTGTACAGAAGCTCTACAGGGTGTTTCAAATTCGATCCTCACCATTGGGATCTCAGAAACGGATCTCGGAGATACGAAGATGGTTAAATTGGGGCAAAGTTGCGCATTTACCTGACTAACAATATGCCGTTGAGAAAGTTTTGAAATTCCGAGTAATCCGGATATATCCGGAAATGAAACAGAAATTTCGGAAAATGGTTTTTATTTTTTTTTGGCCTTATTTTTCGAAAGATTCGAAAATGAATTGCACTTCCACATCGCCACTTTCTCTCTGCTATATAATGGTGTTTTCAGATTTGCTATCCGACGTTTCGTCTTCCGGCCACCATCATCAACTTTATTTTTTCTCATGGTCGATTCTCTCTGTTTTGAATGGAACCAGATTTTATATTATCAATGATGTATCATAAGTTATCATTCTTTTTTGAAAAATTGGAGATATTGAAAAAAAATAATTCTTATCATAATTAATAGGCTTTGACTTTGATGTTTCTAAATTTGACTTTCAGTTTGTTACACTCAATGGCATTTTGTTATTGTACAAGTCATTGAATTTTTGGCGAAAAATGGCTTTCACGAATTAAGAAAGAAGAGATATGATACAAATTTATTACAAATACGATAGAAACAGTGTTAGGACATCGGAAATGTAGTGAAACTTGTATCCCGAAAGACGACAACCACATCGAATTATGTTCAAGTTATTGGATCCAAATCTCACCGAGTTTGGTTCATTTGAAAAGCCGAGAAAAAAATACGGAGACAGAATGGACCAGGAAACAAAAAAAAAATTGATGAATGAGGTATGTATGAGGTGAGTTAAACATTGTGTCCTTTTCAATAAAAAATAATAATTCGCAGATAAACATGAACCCGTGGAAATTTACACGTCAAATTTCCTCCTAAATGAATATTTGTCGTACAAGTGCTCTGTGACATCTAAAAAAAGCGGTTTAAAATGTTACAAAATACACAAATTTCTAAAATTGCATCCAGGTGATCCCGAAAGGCGATTAGAATTTTATAACTAGCTAATAAGAAAACCTGATTTTCCTGTTTTCCTTGAAGATATAATTTGGACAGATGAAAGCACTGTTACGAATTGTGGGATATTTAATAGAAATAACGAACACATTTGGAGCATAAATAACCCCAGGCAGTTCCGAAAAATTCGAATGTGTGGCAGGAATTTACAAAGGAAGAATTTTGGGTCCCCATTTATTTGACGGAATTCTGAATGGAGAAACATATCACCAGTTTTAAATGTCGATTTTCGAAGACTATTTGGATGATCTACCTTTGGCTAATTATAAAAACATCTGGTTTCAACATGATGGTGCTCTACCGCACACTACCAGACGAGTATCTAATTACCTGACTGAAAGTTTTGGTAATAAATGGATAGGGAATAATGGGCCGGTGAGGTGGTCAGCAAGGTCTCCAGACTTAAGTGTTATGGATACATTCTTATGAGGTATACTGAAAAATAGAGTTTATAGTCAGAGAGAATATCAAAATATTGGGGACCTTGAACACAGCATTGTTAGAGAGTTTTTTGGAAAAGAATGATATTTTATGATACATCATTGAAAAGGTAAAATCTGGTTCTATTCAAAACAGAGAGAATCCAATGTAGCGCCCATAAGAAATATAAAGTCGATGATGGTGGCTGGAAGACAAAATGTCGGATAGCAAATCTGACCACCATTATGTTGCAGGAAAAAAATGGCAATGTAGAAGTGCAATTCATTTTCGATTCCTTTGAAAAATAAAGACAGAAAATTTTTTTAAAAAATTCCGAAATTTCTGCTTTTTCCGGATATCTCCGGATGTACTGGGAATTTCAGAACTCTCTCAACGGCATATTGTTAGTCAGGTAATTGCGCAACTTTGCCACGATTCAACCATCTTCGTATCTCTCATAGTTTCCATGATCCCAATGGTAGGGTCGAATACGAAACACCCTGTATGAATAAAGAATTCAATTCACAAACAAAATAGGTTAGTGCATAGATAGAACATACCAGAACAAAATATGCTAGAGGTCATTTTTGTGCCGTTATATGTATATTAGAGTAAAACGATGGAATTCTCGAACGTACACCATCGTTTGATATACACATACTCGTAAAAGTAGTGGTAACTTGACTATTTTGTTTTTTCGAAGTATCATTTCATGATGAAAGTAGGTCATATCTTAGTAGGTAACTTATCTCTGAGATCATGAGCTGTGAATAATTGAATAAGAGAATCCAACAAAGTCAACTCACTGTATTGTAAAATTTCCACTAAGCTGTTGTTTAGTGAAACACGTGATGCAGTTTCATAAACTTTGAAACCCAGTTATTAACGAACATGCCTGAAGAAACCATTCTACAGTGAAACACAAGCTGCGGTTTGGAAACTGTTCAGTGAAAATATACCATCATTTCGACAACTCTCGAACTTTCTGACACTGCAGAAAATTCAATCGGTTCACTACTGACCTCGCACGCTACTACCTTTTTTCCTCAAGGCACCTAGCCAAATAAGAGGCGAATAAGTCCCAAAACCGCGTTCCCTACGCGAAACAGTGACCAAAAACTCTTTGTACTTCGGTCCACCCCAAGAGCCTCCCAGAACTCTATAAGTATCCAAACGACCCAATCGAAAATTCACGCGACTCCCTCAAATTACCTAAACCGCGAACAATCAACGACACAGAAACCCTTGAAGACACACTGTCTTCAGTGACCCGCTCCTGGGTCAAAAGACCCGGTTAAAAGACTTAACCACCCATAGGTTCACGCAATTCACTTTCCAACTAAATTCTCTTAAGGGGGTGGAATTCTAATTCTCCTAGAGGATTCCTGTCCAATTGAATAGCCCTAAATTATTTCACCGTTTTGTACCCATAACTACCTCTTCAAATCTGGTGGATAAGTCGGCAAGAATTACCGGCTTACCCCTTACAATGCCGTGGTCCTGCCACTGACATACAGATGTCACTGCAAGGGCCATTTTGAATTATATACATATATTTCAGTTATTTATCAGTTGTTTTGGTATGTATACTATATCAGGCGGAGTTTTATCACATCGTTAAATTAACAATGTCTGTTCAATCTCGTCTATGAACCTCTGAACTCTCAGAAAATAATTTGTATTTCATTATGGGACAATTCTGACAATATCTATTCGACCCATTAGAAAATTTAATGGCAAGGTTCTTAAAACATCGACGCAATTAATTTTTACGACTTTATTTTTCTTTCGAGTAGCTGAGCCCTACGTGACCTAAGGTTGTTACTGGAAGTTAATAACGTTTTCCTTAAAACACAAAGATCCCTGTGTTATAATATCTAAACTTGGTAGGAAATTGTATTTCCAACCTACGCTATATTATATGTCTGTGATGCATTTCATGGTAATGGAGGTCCACAAAATTGGTTATGTTTCATCTGTTATTTTTTTAAATCTGGCCGTCATACATTTTGACCAATATTTTGTCTTTTCGAAATGGTGCAATATTTTGAAGAAATATGATATATTGTCAGGATATCACTAGGTACAGCTTTGCAGAAGGCAGACCAATCGAAGAGGCCATTTATAAACTAACTTCAATCATTTATTCTGCTTTAGATGGAAGAATAGCGATACCTGGTATATTTATAGACTTCTCTAGAGCTTTTAACGCCGTATGTCACAAAAATCTATTAAGAACATTAAACAATTATGGCATCCGAGGAAAGACATACCATCTTATGTCCAGTTACTCATCAGAATGCGAAAAGAGTGTGGAAATTGATGGTGTACTGGGTCCACTTCTCTTTACTTTCTACATGAAGTTTGTTTTCTCTGAATACCTTTGGGCAAAGAATCAGTTTCGCCGAGGATAATGTAATCTTATATACTTCTTCAATTTGGTAAAACATGAAACAAACCGTTAAAAATGCTTTTCCTGAAATTTCAGAATGGTTTCGATTCAATAAATTGACTGTTAAATACACTAAAACTTCAAATTTACCATTTACATCTTATGTCAGCGGATTACCAAATCTAGGCCCCTTCAAAAGGTAGGTTTGAATGAAGAAATCCCTTTTGCAATATCGGTGAAATACCTTGGTGTCATGATAGATCGACATATGAGATGGGACTCACACATGAAACAGTTTCTCAATAAATTAAGGGGTTTCCTTCCGAAATTTAAATATCCTGAAGATTTTATGGACATCAGACATTCAAAACTAATGTTCGCAATACCCGAAAAAAATATTGCTATATTTCTACCCCGATGTGAGAAAACGATCGGACAGCGAAATGCTAATTATATGGCTTCTAGAATAAGTACGTAAGTACCTCATGAGACTCAGAATATTGAAAAAAATAGAAAATATAAAAATTGTTTACCTGACCGGAGTCTCAAGATGGGACGTGTATGATTGGCAAAATTATTAATTCCAAATGAGTATTGAAAAAAAAGAAATCTATGTGCCTCCTGATTGTGTGACTACATGTGACTCTTATTGAAAATTTACCTGCATGTGACCTTATTAAAGAAGCCAAATACAATCAATCTGTAAGTACTGCTTTTATGATTTTCCTGTTTATTTGTTCTCTTGGATGAGTTATATTGTTTGTAACATTTATTTACTCATACAAATGAATATTATTATTATTATTTTTGGTGACTTTGGATATTGTTTGACGAAGTAATTACATGTCCGTTTCAACACTTTGCCATTGTGGAGAATACTTTTATTCAAACACTCAGCTTCACTTCTTAATCTATTTTTAATTCGCGTGGTATTGTTATTTTTTTCAATCCACTTCAATTTCTACATAGTTTTCTCTAAAGATCTTATAACGTTTGATATTTGTTTAAGAAACTTTTTGTAGCTGTAGCTGTCTAGCTTTATGTCGTTGTAAAGCGTTTTATCACTTTTTATACTGTTATCATCGGTAAAGAAGCCAAAAGCAGTTCATTTTCAATCTACTAATAATAACAGATTTGTCGCCTTCACTCTGGAACTGGAGTATATACTGACAACTCCATAAAAATATCTGTCAGGCGATAATGTATTAACGGTTACAGTAAAAATGAGAGAACGATGACCTCAAAAACAGCAAGTCAATGGAAACTCCACAGAACATTGATATCTACCTCCTATTTAAACTCAAACTTAAAAAATATTCGTATCTATTTTGTTACATTTCAGAAATTGTGAAAGTAGAAGGGTATACTGTTAGCAAGTTGTTAAGTTCATTAATCAAATTTCAAGAAGACAAACAATTTTAATCACATGCAATTGCTGTGTGAGAGAGAAATTTGTATCAACAGGAAATTTGCAATTCCCAAGCAGAAAACAGCAAATAATTGTTCATAACAGTAGACCAAGCAATACAAGCAAAATAACTTCATGATGGATGTCGGTTTTACAACGTGACGCGTGGAATGTCTTTCCACACCGGTTACTCCGAATAATGGAAGAATAATAATGAAAATCATCTTCGGAGTACACGATTCGTTTTGGTTCCCTTTTTATTGCCGTTTCCGCAATAATAAAATCTGAGTTCATTGTTCGTATCTGTGTCACGAATGTAGAATACGATAATTCAGAAAGGAAATGATGGAGATGTGAATAGATAACATGACAATACAAATGATAGAGATCAATGAAACATAAATGTTTTCTTTGATGTGATTAAAAAGATATTCAGCCAGATAATTCTACGTTTGCATTGGTTTATACGTGCGTATATGTTTCATTTTATTCCAGATTTTCCCATAATATACCTGATACTGCCAATGTGCGAGTAAACAGCCCGAAGTTAACAATTTCAACAGAGTTGCAAAATTAAGTTGTGAAAATATTGTTGAACCGTATTCCATGTATTCAAATCTTACTAATGTAAGCTTTAAATACATGGCTTACTAATGTAAGCTTTGAATACATGGCCACCTATGACTGACGAATTACCAATTTTTTTATTTTACTGTGTGAGCTGCAATAAAGAACCTAACCTATATATTTCTTGAATTGAATATAAAATGGATACTAGGATAAGAAGGAGAAGTTCAAGTTTTTCTTAAAGTTTTTCTAGGAATTTGAACTGATGAATTTTACACTTGATTATTGGAAAAAAATTCTCAATAATAATATTGAGCCAAATTTGAATTATAGAATATTAAGTTACAGTCTTGAAGATGGATATGTTACGGCAAATATACTCATGTTGAAATTTGTTTAAATAATGAAATGAAAATTTAGAGATCAATAAAACAGAAATCAGATAATAACTTTAATGATATCAGACAAAGATCGTTTTGCTGAAAAAATGAAGAATGCGTGTGAAAAACTCTAGATTTTCTGAATTTAGGAACCTACAATATTCTGAAAGGAAAAGGAACTATTCTTTCTGAGAGAAACTCTGAGGTTAGTAAAGATGATTATGCACAGCACCAAAACTTTACTTCTCCATTGAATCACATAAAAGACTAATATCCCTTTGCCGCATTTTCATTTCATAGCGAAAAAATTGTATGTGATGAGAAATTCAACCCTATTTGATGGAAAAATATTAAAAAAATCAATTCCTGTTGATTTTCATGATTTTTGAAAAAAACTGGTTTGTGCCATATATGGAACATCAGGTGATATTGACTTGGCAATTCATTATTAATTTGAGACTAAGAGGTATAGTTTATTCATAAAAAATCATTCAGTATGAAAGCGTAAATAACAATTTCGATCCTTATTAAGGCATAATGGAATTTGGCATTTGGTGCACATCACAAAAGTTTTTCCTGAGCAACCAGGGTATTTACATCTTGATCTACATGTTTC
>WOGR01006154.1:0-13277 GCA_015342045.1 Leptinotarsa lineolata | reverse complement strand
ATTCTTTCTATCAGAAAAGAGGTAGAACGGTAATCTTTCGTTGCTTGGCCTAATCTCCTTCCGAGTTCATGAACGAATAACAGTGACTCCAGGCCATAAACACCAAAAGTTTCAACGGCTACTGGATGAAACAGATAGTTGTTACCAAGATATTGGTATTTTTTTTCGTTTCAATTTTTCGCCAGACAATGCTACAGTTCCAGCAGACTTCGAACTTTCGGGTAGATGAGAAGCCGCGACCGTGTCAACGTGTGGAATTACTATATCTTCATCAAGTAATGGACGAATCAATCAGAAAAATATTGAACTTTTGTTTTCATTGTAGATTCGAAATTTGAAAAGAACCATATATTAGTACATGACTGAAGAATATACTAACAACTTTTGAAGTCAAATAGCACACAAGATAGGTCATAAAATAAGGAATTCGCCTACATATGAAGCACTTCATTCTGAAAAATATCAGAAAATGTTATTCATGAAAGTTGTTTATAACCTCAAATTTAAAGTTTACTCATGAGGAGATGAAACATTGTCAATCACCTTCAAACATACAAGTTTACTGTCTTTTCTCACGGGCTTTCTGAGTAATATATTTTTATCAGTATTCTGAAAGATTTTGGAAAAGTCACAATAAAATTACTTTGGCATAACATTTCTAAAATTCAAAGCTCATCTGTGGAATAAAACCATTTTCTCGTGATTGATTTTGCATGATCCATTTTTACCTAATAATTGAAACTCAAAGCCAACCTCTTTTATTTTTGATAGGCTATGCAGATACTAGTTTTACCAGCGTTTCCATATATTCAGGTGGAAAAAAATCCAAAAAATATCTCAAAAATCGACGACAGCTCTTTCGGTTGGAGAACTGCGTTTATGTGGAATAAACTTCTTGAGAAAGTTTTTCCAAATGAATCCAATCTCCAGCGATTAAAGTCCAACGAGAATTGCTACTTTCGCATAGGCACAACTCTTAGAGCGCCCTAAGTATTTTTCTGTACTGCTTGTGTTTTCGTCCTTCAATAAAAACATACGGAATTTCTTTTTATACATTTTCTTCAAACCAACAAAAGTTGCTTCACTCAAAATGTTCTATCTCACAAACTAATAGTCCAACAGCTGTGAAATTCATACACGTGTCTTTTGAAGCATAGATATAACTAAAAATCGAATGAATTCATTACTAGTAGCGTCATCTGTTTGTTAGCCTACGAACTTTTCAGCCCACCTAATCTATGTATATAAATCTGGAACAAGTGATGAGTGGATCATAATCTAGTTTGAATTTATTATTCTACTTTTTCATGAATCATCTATTCTTCAAAAGAACTTACCACTTTTCAAGTATTTTCACCTAATTTACTTGGATTATTTCGACATTGCCGAATGCCTTTCAAACAGCTCGTGTAAGTCATCCACGCTTGAACATTCAGTGAATGTTTGATTAACGCCTGATCAAAGCATTGCTCAACCACACGATGAGTATTAAATAATGTCATCAAGTGTGAAATATTAATCTTTGGATCTGGAATGATCAAACGATGGATTAGTATTCTGACTGAGCGTACCGTCATGCGAATAACAAGTTGATTTTTATGACATAATAGAAAAGTTATTCAAAACTGACAAATTATGTGACGAATATCAATGTTGAAGTTTCCATTGATCTTTATTCAACTGTTTTCATGTTTAAAGTCGTATCAATCCATCAGATTTTGTTTAACAAGTATCTCAAATATTATCGATGATTTTGACCCTACTTCCGCTTTATATGGTAACCACCGCAATTTTGAATGTTGGTTCGATCCCAGCTTTGAGAAGATGGGTGATCACTTTGTCCCTATATAGTATAGGGACCCGTCTCTACGAACACAAAAGAAACTGTCGCCTCGGACAAACCGAACATGCTCTCAACGAAGAAGGTACCCACATTATCTCATTCGAAGACACAGTGATACTCGACAATACCCAAAAGTACTACCCCAAGAATATATAGAGAGGTAATAGAGATCCAAAATCATAGGGATAATTTCAATAGAGGAGAGGAGACAATGAATATCAATAAAAGCTGGCTACCTGTCCCGAGAGGTACACAAACACGAACAGGTTATACAATGGAGAACAATATAAATAGAGTGACCAGTACTGAAATAGTATTTGAAGGAGTGGAGACGATAGGAACAAGAACCCCAGTTGAACTCGGGTATTACGACCGTTACCACACCGCCTTTGAAAATGTCTACCGCAGCAGTAGACAAAACGTCAGGCATAAAGACCTGTAGACTACGGCCAAAAAAACCGGAAAATAGCCTTCATACATATCAGAACTGTTTCGAGGATTGACGTTGTGTGGCGTTGATGGGTACGATCAGCACATCTTCGTTAATAGTTCTCATTGATATATTTTTCCCTTAAGTTCCCCACTCTCCATATAATATTGATGAAGAAGAAGAAAGCCAAAACGTTATTTACAAAAAAATTATTTTTTCCTAAAAATGTTCCTCTAAGTTGTTTTGTATATCATTTTTTCCAATAAGCCGGTTCCACAATGATACCTAATCGATAAAACCAACCCTGTTTTCTACTCGTATAAAATCGAGAAACTCATACAACAGGAAAATTATAGTGAATTGGATTTTTTCCTCCCTGGACAGTAAGATTTTCATTCTTTAATACATTTACATCGATTTATTGACATCAACACGGTTCACAAAAAGTGTGCTTCATACATCTCTTTTGATTGGAACGATTTATTTATTGTTCATATTTTATTATCTTTTCGAAGAGGCGATAAATCTATGAGTAACCGTGGAACAGAAAGAAAGATTTAATATTCCCAAATGCGTTTCTTGCTTATGCTGAGGTGATGCCACTCCAAATGTAAATAACGTAATGAATTCCAAAATTGCTCCTCGGAGTGCTATATTTCTTATTCGCTTCCCGGTTGTAATTTTTCCAATGGATTTCTATACGGAAGAATTTTTAATCAGACCGTTTTATGACTGGATGCTACATTAAATTTTGAACCGGTTCAACTCGGTGATACTGTAATAATAATGGCAAACTTTCTGTTCGGTGACAATTTTCCTTCGAGTCTGGAATATAAAATCGACATGTACCAAATGATTTGAAAAAACTTCTTAAATCAGCAAATACAGCATCCAACAGAGCATTTCAGGTCGAGCGCATTTTTTTTTATTTCCTTAATAAAACATGTGACCCAAATTTCAATATCAAAGTGTTACCTCTGCTTTTATCTTCACGGCATTACACTATGACAACATTATGAGAAGTTTTGTTACCTACAACCTTCTCCAATATTTTTTTTGTTCCGCCATTTGTAATCGAAAATTTTGAAAAAAAAATGAGAAGGATTAAGAGATGTTAATTTTCTGCGAATTGAATTTTTTCAGTAGAAATTTTCAGCAGATTTTTCACTGACTCAGTAATGTTCAGAATTTTCTTCATTTTGCTGAAGTGTTTAAATAACTCAAAGCGAAGGAACATATTGGTAAGTGAGGTACATAGGTATATATAAACTACATTTACACTAGTTTCAACCACGCCTCTGTTTGATGTATTTACGGTCTCACATTTTGAGTCGAGTTGCGTCAGGTGAGTCGAGTGACTCGGGTAACGGCTCTGCGGTCTCTTGTCAAGGCACGATAGATTTTGACAATGAAATCCTATTGCTGAAAAATACGAGTTTTGTCATTCACGTACTGTCTTCAATAATTGTACTTTCAAACAAATGTTCTTTTTGAAATTTTACATTATTTAGGTAATGAAATCAATTGAATTTGATAATTCATATTTTGTTATTTTATCGGTTCAATCAACTGAGAATATTTCTGGATATAATCTTTTCCAGTACCACTCGACCTAAAATTTTTGTCAGAGAATTATAATAATAATAAGTAAGCTTCATTGTCAGAAGAATAATTCTTATCGACAAAGCGTGTGTGAACAAGAAAGAGAAATATATTCAAGCATGTACCAAGTATGTAAAATTAAAACCTATTAAATTATTTATACGTACATATACACACACATACACATATGAAAATATACTAAAAACACATGGTTACCACAATCAACAAAATGACCACATATGTTAAATGTCGTAGTAAGAAATAGAAACATAAAATTCAAGAGAAAAATTACACAAAACGTAAAAATAGTGTAAGTTATTGCAGATGCTAAATAGAACTTATAGTTTAGTTTGACACTGTCATTAACTTATACAGGGTACGATATATTTCAGAATAAGTGTTGGTGGAATTTATCATCACAAAATTTGTCCAAGCTATAATAGGGTCTATCAGAGGGGTTTTCTATACATTTAACGTTATTTGGCAGGTAGTTGAATATTTTTAGGCCATTGTAAGTCACTGAGCTTTTGGTAAGTGTCGAGATAGGTAAAGGCACTCTGAAATGGAATAGTTATAGGAGACCAAAGGAAATTCATCTCTATGCTTGTTTATCAAACAAGCGGTTTCTAGTACGAAAATGGCATAAACTGTGAAAATATTATTTGCAATGAATATAGGCCTACAAAAGTCTAGTTGTTTCTTTTTTGAAGAGATAACGTATCGCTCTTTTTTGAAGTACAAACAGAATTCATATGCATACTCCCCAGAAAAGAATTCCGTATCTCAAGTGTGAGTCTACTAGTGAATAGTAGACAAATTTAGCTGCAGAATATTCCAATTCCCTAGAAGTTATTCTTACAGCAAAACAACCCGAAGAAAGTTTTTTTGTAAGTTCTGATGTGGTCTTCAAAACTCAAGTCGTTATCTATGATAATACCCAGATAATAAAGTGAGCACCAAACAATTTTTTCTCGATAACACTGTTATTAATAGTAATTGGAAAGTTATCAATAGGACTTCAAAAAGATATCAAATTAGTTTGGCTAATATTCAAAGATAAGAGATTAGCATCGCACCAGTCCTTGATAATCCTGATATCTGAAGATTCAAGCTTGTTGAGATCTGCGGTATTTTTACTGTGCCATAGTATTGTGGTATCATCTGCGAATAACGTGAACTTTCCATTTATATTTAACGAAGTCAGATTATTTATATACAAAAGAAAGATAAAGGGCCCAAGAATAGACCCCTGAGATGAATGTCCTTCTTTCAAAACCCGAACTGTTTCGAGCAACACCAATCGAACAACCAATAATAGATACAACCACCAGTCATACGGACTGGGGAGCAGATCTGGAGAATACGGTGGATGTGGAAGCAATTCGAATCCAAATCATGCAATTTTGGCATGGTTTTCATTGAATTGTGATACGTTGCATTGTCTTGATGGAACAATACTTTCTTTTCCTTGAAATGGGGCCGTTATTTCGCGATTTCGTCCATCAAACGCTCCAATAACTTCATGTTACAGTCGCTGCTGATGATTTTTTTCCTTTTCAAGATAGTCGATGACTATTATAACATGCACATCCCCAAATACTGACACTATAACCTTGCCAGTCGACTGTTGCATCTTTGCATGCTTTGGAGTCTCTTCACAACGTGCAGTCCACACTCAGATGACGATCGTTTTTGATTATAATGTGAAATGATGGTGCCATGTTTCATCTATTGTCACATATAGACGCAAAAATTTGAGTACTTCATGGTGGAACAGTTTCAAGCACTGCTTAGAATCATCAATTCGTTATTGTTTTTGGTCGACTAAGAGCACGCGCGGTACCCACTTTGAACAGAGCTTTCGCATGCCCAAATATTCATGCACGATATGTCCAACAGGTTCCTTTGATATCTTTAGAGCCTCAGTTATCTCAATCAACACACGGAATTCCTTCTTGTTGATTTTCTTCAAACTAAGAAAAGTTGTTTGCAGGTGAATGACAATGATTCGTGGTGAATTTCAGCAGTTCGGACTTCCATTGTCTGAAATTTTATAAAATGATTTGAAATCCCTGAAATAAACAATAAAATTGAAATTTAAAAGAATAGCTGAAAATGGCAAATATATTAAGCAAAAAAACTTGAAAAAAATTCACAGTGAAATAAAATACGAGTGAAAAAATTTAATAAATAAAATAAAATAAATTAATATAATTAAAAGTTGAGTGATTTCAAACCACGTTACTTCACGACGTTTCGATTGTTAGTATCTACAATCGTCTTCGGGTGATGACTGGACAATGGAAGTCCGAACTGCTGAAATTCACCACGAAACATTGTCATTCACCTTCAAATAATATAGTGTATGATGTGTAATTTAGGTGCAAATGAAAATTATTTTTATTATAATGTTATCAAATTTTAAAATTTCACCTAAGTAACTGCAGAACAAGCACAAAACACTATCAAGCTACAACTAGTATTCTTCGAAGAAAAACGAAAGTTCCTAAACATCCTGTATATTTACACTTTCAATATTATTCGTTAACCAATATGTGTGACATATAGAGGGGATCCGCTTAACGAAAGAGAATTTGACTTTCCTGCAATGCGATTCCAACATTGGCCCTTTCTACCCCGACACCCCAAATAATGATAAGTTCAAAAAAGTAATACTAACGTGTCACTGAAAAATAATCCAAAAATTCACTGAGAAACTGCGGTACCACCACACCACTGAACTATCACCAGCAGCACCACTTTCGGCTCTTAGAAAACATAAATGAATCCGGACAGATGAAGAGGAGGTTACTGTGCTAAGGAAGTAGGTCAAACTGAATCACTCGTTGCACAGGTTCAATGTCTTGGGCGCACCGTTAAGAAACTTGTAGAACGCTTTCTTCGATACGGCGGTGAGAGCTCAAGAAGTATATATACGAGAAATATCGCTGAGGATGAGCAATTGGAAAGTATGTAGTTCAAGAAACAGTAGTGATTGTCAATGCCACACATAACATTGGCAATGACGACATGGCAAAAACTCTACATAGATTATAAACAGGCCAACGATGAAAAAACTTTTTTACTCAAAACACCTTATTATTCTGTTTTTTAGGGTGCTAAATCCAAATATGACAATTATTAAGCCGTATCACCTACCATTTTTTCACATTTGCACATCAATATATTAAAATTTTTGATTTATTACAGAATTTAACAGCTTTTATATACTACAAATAAAATTGTTAAATAATTTGAATAATTTGTACTGGATGTAGAAGAGTTAGCAGCACTGCTGAAACACATTTACTGTCCGTTTGTTTACCGACAACCTAACCTTACTTTCTGATTTCCAGTACATGTGTTCATTAAAATGTCTAATCGCGGTTGTGAGAACTCTACTGACAGTTTTTGTTATATATGTGTCGAGTTTGTTACTAAAAAACATCAAAGAAACATTACAGACTTTGTGAAAAAGGTTTATTTCTCATATTTTGGAATTAAACTTGTGATCAGGATAAATCTTGGGCCCCGCATAATGTATGTTAGGTTTGTGTTGAAGATTTTAGAAAATGATCAAAAAAGGAGAAAAAAGCTTTTAAGTATACTGTTCCTATGGTATGGAGGGAACCTAGAAACCACACTGATGATTGCTATTTTTGTAGTATTAATATTACTGGCCATAACTCGAAAAATAAGAAGGTAATAAGCTACCCTAACCTAATTTCCGCCTTCCGACCAGTAGGGCACAATGTAGATTTGCCGGTTCCAGAACCTCCAGATGATTTGAATTCTGTTCAAACTGAAATGTTTCCTGATGTACTGTCAGATATAGATGAGCAAGATGATGAAGAGTTCCGATGTGCTACAGCAAATATAGAGCCTAAACTGTTTACTTAGATTGAGCTTAACGACTTAATCAGGGATCTTGGGTCTGAATTGCTTGGTTCTGGACTAAAAGAAAAGAACTTGTTGGCAGTTGGAACTAGCATATATGTGTATAGGAAGAGAGAGCAGCAGTTTTCGACATTTTTTGAACAAAAAGGTGATTTAGTGTACTGCTCAGACATTCCAGGTCTGATCAAAGAGTTTGGTTTTGAATACAAATACAATAAGACTGGAGGCTGTTTATTGATTCTTCGAAAACTAGTTTAAAAGCTGTTTTATTACACAATAGTTACACCTATCAGCATCTATACCTGTTGGCCATTCTGTACATATGAAAGAGACCTATGAAAACCTAGAAATAGTGTTGAATAAAATATGGCTATTGGGCTCATGTTTGGATGATATGTGGTGATTTGAATGTAACATGCATGCTTCTTGGTCAGCAAGGCGGTTCTACCAAATTTCCATGTTTTTTGTGTGAATGGGACAGTAGAGCAAGGGATCAACATTGGTGCAGAAAAAACTAGCCTGTGAGGGTGTCTTTAAAACATTCTCCGTCAAAAACCTTGTAGATCCTAGAAACATTCTCTTACCACCTCTATATATAAAGTTAGGCCTCATCAAACAGTTTGTTAAGGCATTGCCTAAAGATGGACCTTGTTTCAAGTATCTCTTTCAGAAATTTCCAAACCTTTCAGAGGCTAAACTTAGAGAAGGCGTCTTTGTAGGACCCGACATTCGAAAAATGATGTTTGAAGTAAACTTTGACACTACAATGACCATACATGAGAAAGAAGCATGGGTATTTATCAAGCAAGTTGTTACAAAATTCTTAGGATATGCAATAGACCAAGAATATCGTACCATTATAGCTAACATGTTGAAGAATTTTAAGATTTTAAGAAACTAGGATGTTTGATGAGCCTGAAAGTCCACTTCTTGAACAGTCATCTTGATTACTTCCCCGGAAAATTTGGGAGATGTTAGTGAGGAGCAGGGTGAGCGTTTTCACCAAGATATTAAACTGATGGAAAAACGTTACCAGGGCCGCTGAAACATCAACATGATGGGAGACTATTGTTGGTCACTTCACCGTGAAGCTCAACAAGCGACTTATTGCAGGAAAAGCTATACAAGAAACTTCGAAGAAAACATCTGACTAGTGAAACCTACATTACAACACTGTATCATTATTTCAAGTAAATAAAAACCATGATGGTGATTTAACATAGTGTTTCATTAATTTTACCATATACCGTACAGATATTAAATTATATTAAGAAGTCAATTTCTCAAAAACTATGGATGATACAAAAAACTAAGACCAGACTTGGATTCAGCACAAAAGAATCTATAAAAATCAGCTATTAAAGTAAACAAAGTTTTCAAAAACTTTTTTTGGTTGGCCTGTTATTTTTCAGTCATATAATGATAAAGGAAACTGTCACATACAAAAGATGTAGATATTTGTTATTACCTGATAATGTGAAAGTTGTAGAAAGAATTTTGAGCTTGTACTCCAGAATAATACTTATAAGGGTTTCGTTTAAGAATGAATAGCGGAGAGTGATAAAAATCAAGGAACATTCATGAAGAAGTTATACCTAAATATCAATTCCAAACATTTTCAAGTCCTTTCAGAATAAGACCAAGTGCTTTTTGATATATTATGCCACCCTATTTCTCTTCTCTATGAATTCTATCTCCAGTGTAAATTCTCAAAATCTCACAGTGCAATTTACCGATGACACATCTTTCTCCATGAGTTCATATCACTGTGATGAGCTGTATACAAGGTCTGTTAAAAATGAGGTTAATTTTCATTTCTCTCAAAAAACATTTATTTTTTCATCAGTTTCTATTTTGTTCCCTTCAAAGTAGTCCCCCACAGATATAAGACACTTGTGCTGGCGTGTTTTCCAGTCCTTGAAGCAGTTCTGACTGCTTTGGTATGTCCTTGAGCTCTCTCAAGGATTCGGTTTTTATCTCCTCAATCGTCGCAAATAGCCATCCTGCCATGGATCTCTTCGACCTTGAGAACAGAAAAAAGTCGCACGGGGCCAAATCCGGTGAATACGGTGGCTGAGGCATGATTCCGGTGTTATTTTTGTCCAAAAAATTACGAACAAGCAATGAGATGCAAAAGCTATTAATGGCAGATGGTAGATGCTGGTCCCACCAGACATCGCCCGGTGAGATACCATCGCAACGGCTTAAGTTGCGTTAAGTTGTTTTCGAGCTAACGTTTCGTTGCTGTGCCATTGTTTCCGATTTCAAGGGTGAGAATATAAAGAAAAAATTGCATGATGGCGCTCCTTGTGTCAAAATACTCTGGAGGTATAATAGCTCCCCAATAGGGTCCCCGGGTGGGGGCTGATTGGAGGGCATCGTCCTGCAGAAGTTATTCGAAAACCACTATTCCCGACAGTCAGCAGGGTGCTCCTAACAGAGTCCACAGGGAAATAGCACGGTAACTGCAGTTGCTAAGAGGCCCATTAGCAACTTAAAAATCTATTTCTGCAACATCAGAGGACTCAACTCAAATATAAACTCTGTGCACCAACATCTGTAAACAAATAGTCCTCATATTCTTGCACTCACAGAAATCAAAGTCAGTGCTTCAACAAACCCCATCAATTTTCTATATCCCGGCTATGATTTCCACTCCTGATTCAAACGTAACTTTGAAATATCCCTTTTTATCAGAAGCGATCTCTCCTGCCAACGAGAGGAAATGCTGGAACCCTAAAACTTTGATGTTATGTGGTTCAGAATAATATCACAGAAGATCACTAAATTCATATGCTGCGTTTATCGACCACCAAGCGATACACAAGGGAACTATTCTCTTCAGCAACTTATGATGCTTTATAAAGCTCAGATCATACCTTCATTAGAGTATTGTTCTCATGTATAGAGCTCCGCCCCTAAACATACCCTGAAGCTGCTGGATTCCATTCAGAAAAGAGTCATCCGCTTGTTTGGAGACACAAACATCACTTGCAACCTTGATACTCTGGCACATCGAAGAAAGGTTGGAGATTTGTCTCTCTTCTATAGATACTTTCACGGAAAGTGTTCAAGGGACTTGGCACGTTTGATTTCACCAAGAGCGGTGCATATCAGAAATACGCGACGGACTGTGTAGTCACAGGTAAAGATACTGTTTATAAAAACTCTAGTAACTGCAGTAATGATATAACTTAGATAATTACAACTAAAAGTGCCCATTTTTTTGAAATACATGAACCGTGGACTTGAAGTATTTTTCACGATAAAATTACAAGGCCAGTCATTAGCAATTCGAATATGTTACTTCCTGGTTGTTATTTTGGACTAGGTGTATTTTTCAGAAGCTCTTAGATAATGATTACTACTTTCGCAATTATTTTAAATTAGTAGATTTTTATGAAAATGTAATTTCATGGCAGATGCGTTGTGGTTCGATTTTGATGGCTCCGTAGATAAAGGTAATTACTTATTTTATCGTAGCTCTGATATTTTTTGAATGACATAAGGAAATATGATTTGAATTGTAAAAGTACCCAATTAAAATTTATAATATTATACAGGCAAAGATTGTTGAGTTGGTTTTTATTTCGATAAATAGGCGACTTTGTCATTATCCTCATCCATAATTGAACATCGCATGGACTCAAAAATATCATAGGATTCCGATTTTCGTCTATATCGATTGCAATAGTCTCTTTCATATTACGATTTCTGCAGCCGTTATTAACTCTGTAAACCCTGATATAATTAAAAAAAGCTATGAGACAAAAGCATTGTGACCTGTCACTTCTCCGTCTCCAAACAAAAAATGTAAACTTCCGAAGAAAGAAACTAACTTCAAAATGAACTCTGCAAAAATGTGTAGATAATGTTTCAGCTCTAATGATCCATCAACTTGTGCTTCTGAAGTCACGAAAGTTATTCTATCATCCATGGATTCATATATTCCTTTTTCAATGAAACGAACTTCTAACGGTAAACCTTGGTTCAACAAAAATTGCCAGCAAGCTGTAGCCTCCAAAAATCTCGCCATCGGCAGTGCGCAAAATTCCCAGTGCCGAAAACCTAACCAGTTTTTTTAATGCTCGCAACAGCTGCAAACTCAGAATAAATGAAAGCAAAGAACTTCATAATCAGAGAATTAGGGATAAACTGCTTGCCAAACCCAACGGGTCTAGATCCTTCAGGTCGGCAGCTAAAGCTGTTAATCAAAACACAATTCCACCACTAACACAAGCAGATGGTTCAATTGCAATGACAACCACAGAAATAGCAAATCTACTAGCTGAACAATTTGCGTCCCACTCCAGAGTCGATTTTCTGGGAAAGGCACAACCCACTATTCCCACACTAGGATCCACAATGCCAGAAATTACTTTTCGACAAATAACTATAAACCAGTCGCTTTGCTATCAGTGATATCAAAAATCATGACGAAAGCCGTAAACCACCATATCCATATCCACCATTAGGAAGGCTTCAACATCTTGAGCTATCATCAACATGGCTTTCGGAAACAAAGATTAACATATGGTAGTAGGAGACCTACTACCATATGTCACCCATATTTGGAATAATGCAATCGAGGAACATGGAGAATCAAGTGCTGTTTTGCTGGATATTTCTGAAGCCTTTGACCGTGGCATGAGGGTTTGCTGGCCAAACTTTGATGCTATGGCTTGTCGGATCATTTATGTATATGGCTCTCTGAAAGAAAGTGGCCGTCGATGGATATCTTTCGAATACTTTTTCCATCAACGCTGATGTTCCCCAGGGATCCATATTGTCTCCAACCATTCAACCCCCACTAGAAGTGATTTCGAATTGGGGTGAAAGTAACCAGATTCAATTCTAAGCCACGAAAACCCAAACATCGGTTTTTTCCAAAAAGATAAATGTCTCTGAACCGGATATAATAATGACAGGATATACAATTTTGCTTTCTGCTTCGAAAAGGTTGTTGAGGGTTAAAATGGACACCAACATGTCTTGGCACAATCATGTCGCTGGAATTGCAAAGGCTGCTTCTCAAAAGCTTGGAACACTGCTCCGACCCAGAAAACTGTACAAACCTCAGCAACTTTTGATGCTTTATGAAGCCTAGATCAGACCTTCTTTGGAGTATTGTTCTCATGTATGGAGCTTCGCCCCCAAGTATATCCTGAAGCTGCTGGAGCCATCCGCCTGATTGAAGACGCGAACATCACTTACAACCTTGATAGTCTAGAACAGGGGTCTCCAAATTTTGAAGCCTTGGGGCCATGATGATTTTTTCAGTTTGTTTCAAGGGCCAATTTCTGCCCTTAACTATATTTCTAGCCTAGGATAGTCGCAAAGTGCGTGACCTAAGCAAACTTACGCTTTCTTTGCATTTCAATTATTATTGTGTATTGTGACACTTAACAACATCTAGTGGCGAGTAGTGGTACTATGTACTATCTTTTTCAGCTACCCGCTAGGTGGCATTAGGCGTAATTAAATATTTGGAATTACCGCGTTGGT
>WOGR01006153.1:0-13277 GCA_015342045.1 Leptinotarsa lineolata | reverse complement strand
TAGGAATATAACCAGCAAGGCAATCATGATATTTCAATTATTCGTTTTCATAATAATAAGGACGATGGGGAACTGAAGGTCTGGATGGTGCTTACATAAGCAATATTCATTCTTTATTCACATATAACAATTTTCACGTCAGCATATTGGGAAGAGTTTTTCTACTCACAACAAGAAAGAAGAGTGATAATTGACTAAATTTTGCTGTAATACTTGAATGACTCTCAAGGGATGGAAGCTTGAATTGTTTTCCAAACTGTGGGAGAGTCATAAAATGTGTAGAATTTCTCTGGATAAAGGTGATACTACGCTTTTTCACATTATTCAACATACATTTTTTATTCAGTACCGAATGTAAATAGAGTCGTTGAATAATGATTCACAATAGAGTGTTATTGAGAGTGCAGAAATAACCTTCCGTGCTAACAAACCCTAAAAAGACAATAAAACTTAATTGAATCATACCACAACATTTTGGGAACTAAATATGAAAAGAAACCAAAAAAACAAAGAATTTCTGATAGGAATTAATCAAATCACTCATTTATTCAGCTTCCTTGAGAAATTTGAGGAGGTTAGATATGTAATTCAGCCAGCAGTAAGTTGTTCATAGAAATAGGGAAAAAGTGTTATGTTTCGAGAATGAAGTATTCAGGCTGATGACTAGATGGAACAAAAAAAACAATATTATTGAAACGATAGCTCCACTTTCAGCATCGATAACTCTCCTGCAAGGGTATAATGATTCTTCTCATTTATTTATTTGGTATAAACGGGAAAACCCCAAGTTATAACGTTGTGAAATATACATGTATGAAAATATACTTTGATTCAAAAACAGTTACTAAATGATACAAAATCAAAAGCAACTCAAAAAATGAATGCTAAATAAAACAAAACCAAGACCAGCACTAACAACTAACAAACATACAAGGCATGAATGTATGGACTAAATACATAATTGACTGCTGACTTTTTGAAGACCTCCAAGGAGTAAGTGAAAAAATCTGATGCATTAGCGTTCTTCCAGATTCTTGACATTGTACTATTGAATCCATAATTGGTAGAATGTAAGTTCTCAATGAAAATAGCGCTATCTTCATTTGTTACTCTTTGCTTGAATCTCAGGCCAACCATAGAGAGAAGTTCTGTGCAATTTATTTGGCCTGACAACAATTCAAATAGGAATATTAACCCAAACCTTCTCCAGTGACGTTTTGTACACTAAGTTAGAGTCAATTATGTGGTGTACAAATGTAACCTAATATAGAAAAATACAGAATTTTCATTGTGCTTGATTTAAATGAAATAAATCTACAAATCGATAATGAAAACATTGAAATTGTGTCATGTATCAAATATCTTGGATTTCAGTTAGATAATTTATTACTTTTTGGCAAACATCTCGATTATATATGTAAAAAAATATCTAAAAAACTATATTTCTTTGCAAGAATTTCTAGTAATCCATCCTCTCAATCTGAAGTTACTGTATACAATGCGATTATCCAACCACATTTTGAATACTGTGCTTCTGTGAATACTGTGCTTCTGTACAAAATCGAGTTGAAAACAGCTGTACCTGACACTTCGCCCGTTCGTCATAAGGTTATATTTAAATAATGTAAATACAAATTAGAAATCCTTTATCCCTTGTGATGAATAAACTAAATTATTATTATTATTATTATTTCCTTGTTTGAGCTATATCAAATATCTTAATTGAGGTATGCGAATTGTTCTGCAAGTTGTTCACTGAAATCGGAATCATGTAAGGAACTTTACGGTGGCTACCAGTTTCTTTACGGTTGTATTACTTAACTATGATATTTATATATAAAATTCCGAATAACTCATCACCTTCATATTTTTTTGAATTTGTTAGTTTAAATTCAGAAGTGCACAAATATGCTCAAAAAATCATAATAATTTGCATTTATGCAGAACAAATAGAAGGAGTTTCATAAATTCTTTATTTTTCAAAGGGTTTGATGCATATAATGAATTACCAAATGTAATTTAAACTAGTCCATCAATAAGTATTTTCAAAAAATAGTTATTGAAATCCATCCAGTATTGGGACCCATAATCTACTCTATTTATACATCAAATTTCCCAGATATTTTCTGTTCATGTTCACAGCATTAATACGCTGACGATACTTAGTTATACACGTCTTTTTCCTTGGATGAAATGAACCAAGCGGTAACTGCTATTAATTATGACTTACTTCTTATATTTTCAATTAATAATTGTCTACAACTGAATGCATCCAAGACTAGTGCAATCATTTTTGGAAATGAGGTTGATTCACTGGTTTCCAAAGAAGAATACTCAGCAATGATTTTAATTAATGGTCATACTATACAATTTAGTGAAAGAGTAAAAACTTGGGGGTGTGGTTTGACGAAAACTTAAGATTTTCGCATCATATTAGTAATTGTTTACAAAAAGCTTGTGCAGCTCTAAAACTCATATTTCAATCTCGTCATGTGTTGCACAGATCGGTTAAAATTATTCTATGTGAGTCATTAGTATTATCTAAATTAAATGTCTGTGATATTTTATATAATTCTTGCTTAAATTCATTCGATATAAATAGAATACAAAAGTTGCAAAATTCATGCCTTCGACTAATTTTTGGTATTCGCAAATTTGAGCATATCAGTCACACATTCAAAATAGCTAAATGGTTAAAAACGAAAAATCGTCGAGAAATACATTTTATAATGTTTTACGATAAACTACTGAAGGCAAACTCTCCACCATATCTGTGTCAAAAAAAATACAGAACTGATGTACATTCCCTTAACTTGAGACATAGAAATACTCTTACTATACCCCGTCACCATACTGAGTTTTTCAAACGATCATTCTCTTACTGTATTGCTAACCGTCTCAATCACTTACCTTACGATTACAGTTACTTATCACTACATAAACTAAAACGAGCTCTCTTTGACTATTATTTTTCTCTACCTACAATAATACAATAATACATTATTCGGATTGAAATATCTTTCCTTGGTCAACTAATCGCTAAAATTGCATTCTTTCTCTATTGATTTGATTAATTTATTATTCTATTTGCTGTCCTTGACTTCTTTTTTGGGGTTAGATGGAAGAGCAGATGTATGTTAACTGCTAAATTGTATTTTATATTTTTCAATATTCACTATTTACATACAAATCGAATCTCGCCCCAGTTGCAGAAACAAAATGTGATTTATTTTTTATCAATTGGTAATAAATGCATTTATTATTATTATTATTTAGTATTGTTGGATTCTATTTTAAACGAAGATATAAAAAATGCTTAGTTACTGATATGTAGATATTTACTTGCATTTTGAATATGAATTTCAATACTCACCAAAAATAAAAATGAATTCATGATGAAGTGCCCGTCATCGTTCTTAGAAAATGCGCAAATGAACTCGCATCAATATTTTGCAGACTTTTCAACCTGTCATACGAGAATTACGAGAAAAGGGTTTTTTCCTTCTAGTCGGAAGACTGCTCGCATCCTATTCCCAAAAAGGGCAAGAAAAATTTTCCAAATAACTGTAGATCAGTCGCTTTGCCATCAGTGACAGTGGCGGCGCAAGACATAAATTTAATGTGGGCAAGGTAAATTTCGCGAGGCCTTCTGATGGTGCAAAAAGAAAGGTTTATGAAATAAAGGAACCATTTGAAGTTAAACAATTTTTTATTCATTATAAAACACTTACCAATATTTTTCACTTAGGTACCTACTTTTTGGGAGATTGAACAACAAAATTGAAAATTAAAAAAAAATCCGAATCAAAAATAATGAAAAAACATTATATCTAGTACGCCGTATTTAAAGTCATTGACACTGTAGCTATTTATTCATTGATACCTTTGAAATTAGTCAAATACATCACATCTACTGTAAGTTGCCAAGAAGTTGGTCCTTTGAAGAGTGTTCTAGTTGCAGCTGAAGCTGTTGATCAAAACTTCACAAAATCCACAATTCCACCACTAACACAAGCGAATGGTTCAATTGCAACAACAGCCATAGAAAAAGCAAATCTACTAGCTGAACAATTTGTATCCCACTCCACAGTCGATTTCCTGAGAAAGTTACCACCTACTATTCCTACACTAGAATCCACAATGCCGGAAATTAACTTTTCGATAACGTCTAGTACGGCAAATTCTGAAACAGCTCAATATTAACAAGGCGTCTGGTGCTGATGAAGTGACCGTTATCGTACTTAGAAAGTGCGCATATGAACTCGCACCAGTATTTTGCATACTTTTTAACCTGTCTCACAAGAAAGAGGTTTTTCCTTCTTGTTGGAAGATTGCTCTCGTTCAGCCTATTTCCCGCAAGGCAATGAAAAAATGTTTCAAATAACTATAGACCAGTTTCTTTGCTATCAGTGATATCAAAAATCATGGAGAAAGCCGTAAACCACTATATCCTTAAATATTTGGAAGGCTTCAACCTCTTGAGCGATCATCAATATGGCTTTCGAAAACAAAGATCAACAGGCGACCTTCTATCTTGTGTCACCCATATTTGGAATAACGCAATCGAAAAACATGGAGAGTCAAGAGCTGTTGCGCTCGATATCTCTAAGGCCTTTAACCGTGTGTTGCATGAGAGTTTGCTGGCCAAACTTTGATGCCAAGGCTTGTCGGATCATTTTTGTGTATGGCTCTCCGGCTTCCTGAAAGAACGTTTCCTGCAAGTGGCCGTCGATAGCTATCTCTCAAATACTTTTACCATCAACGCTGGTGTTCTTTTTATTGTATATAAACGACTTATTAAAACCAAGAATCAAATCTATTGCTTTGCTGACGACAGCACACTTCTCTCGTCATTCCATTTGGATTCCAGGACGTCGGCTGCGGATGCACATCTTCACCGGCAGCAGGAAGTTGCATATCTTACTGAGGATCTAGAAGTGATTTCGAATTGAGGAGAAAGTAACCAGGTTCAGTTCAATGCCACAAAAACCCAGGCATCGGTTTTCTCCAAAAAGATGAATGTCTCCGAACCGGATATAATAATGTCAGGACAGACAATTTCGCTTTCCGCTTCATTAAGTTTGTTGGGTGTTAAAATGGACACCAATTTTTCTTGGCACAATCATGTTGCTGGAATTGCAAGGGCTGCTTCTCAAAAGTTTGGAACACTATTCCGAACCAGAAAACTGTACACACCTCAGCAACTTTTGATGCTTTATAAAGCTCAGATCAGACCTTCTTTGGAGTATTGTTCTCATGTATGGAGCTCCGCCCCTAAACATACCCAGAAGCTGCTGGATTTCATCCAGAAAAGAGCCGTCCGTCTGATTGGAGACGCAAACATAACTTGCAACCTTGATAGTCTGGAACATCGAAGAAAGGTTATAGATTTGTCTTTCTTCTAGAGATACTTTCACGGGAAGTGTGACTGCCGTACTGTGGCTGCTCATCGTTTCGAAGTTCAACTCAGTACACCACGAACTTTGCTGTTTGAAAACTTATTTCATTTGGAGAAATGCGTTCATGTGGAATAAACTTCCTGAGAACGTTTTTCCCAGTTGATTTATTCTTCAGAGATTCAAATTCAATGTAAATCACTAATTTCACACAAGCACAGCTCCTAGAGCGCCTTAAGGTTTATACTGTAGTGCTTGTGTTTTTTCCTAAAAAAAATTTGAGATAATGGAAGCCGGAACCAAGAAAATTCACCATGAAACATTGTCAAGCACTTCCAAACACCGAGAAAGTTATCGAACAAAATGAAATGCAGTTGTGGTCGATAACAAAAGCGTTCAACGCAACCGATATTTTCAATTCGATATTTAATATGAATATAGTAGTTTTATTACTTTTCCAGTGAGTTAACAATGTATGGAATGCATTCAAAAAAACCATGCCTCCCAGCACGTTAACTATAATTTGCCACTGACTCACAGTCAACTAATTTATAATTCAATAGGAGTAGTTCGAGGAGAATATAGCGACGACTCGACGAGTCAGAAGGTATCCATTACAACTCGTAGCAAAGTAAATAGTAGAGTACGAATGGCTCAACCAGCGTTGTATTGACATAGTTGATTGGGCACTTTTACCAGTGAGAAATCGAGTTACTCGGGAGATCCAATTTGCTGATTGTACCGAGAAGATTCTAGAGCTTAGATTTCGTAGAAGAGAATAACTTACTCGAAAAGGATTTCGGGATTGTTGCAAGAGCGATTTATCTGTTGGCTATTTAACTTTTGGGGGTAGATCTGATCCTAAAACAAAGAAAGTTGTATGATACAGTCCCTATTCGAAAAGGCATCCTAATTTACATATAGAGTTCACATATAGTAAAACAATTCTCAATTGAAGGTAACTCATATACAAATTGAACTGAGAGCTAACGGCAACAATGTTAAATGTTAGAACTAAATTCTTACCGGGAACATTTTTATTGTCTATGCATCGCCATTGTAAATAATCGAAAAGTAAGATGATTCCATAAAATTTGCCCCTCGTAACAAGATAGTTTCTGCATATCAATAGGATATACGAGCGAATAGGTGAACCAGTCCGTTAAATACTTTAAAACATCAGTGAACTGATCACCACTTCGCAGGTCTATTATATTTGCGTCCATAAAATGCCATAACTGTCATTCTATTTCTTCAGCAACAAGCGTCCTTATCTACATAGGCGTGTGTTCTGTTCCTTGTGGAGGTGACTGTTTTGTATTCATTAAATATATTTTATTATATTTATGGAATAGACTGTTATATTTATTAAATTCAAAATATAAGATAGAATTAGCCGATACTTGTTTTTTAAAATACGTCAACTTCAAAATAGTTTTTGAGGTAAGTAAACAACTGACAAATAGCTGAAAAATATAATTGAATTTTATTATTTCTATAGTATTAAGATGGATGCCGTAGCAGGTCCAAGCAATGTACAAAGAAAGCGGAAGTTTATGACGTTAGAAGAAAAACAGATTGTCTGTAAAATACACTCCGTACAGTTGAAGCTGTAGCCCAATGTTCATTTTCAACGGGAATATCCGTGTCGACAATTGAACGCATTGTACGTGAAAAAAAGTTAACTGGGATTGTGCAAGCTCCAAAAGTACATTGTCGTGGTAGAACAAAATTCTAAAAATGAGTAAAGAGAAGTTAAGGAAAATAATTAAAGAAGATTTCAAATTTATATATGCTTTTATCTAAGTACATACTTTGGAGTTTGGCTGTATCAGATAGTTGGACGTTATTCTTTGCGAAGAGTTTTTCCAAGTTTTTTCTTACTTTGTTTCCTGGGAAGTTTGAACATTGATAGCAAGTCCTATGGCTTGATGTAACTAATGACTTTTAAAACGTCTGAAATCAGAATAAATCTGTTCACAACAAAATAATTTTTTGTTGTAAATATACGTGTTGAAGTTGATGCTTCATTTAGTGATGTTTTTCAGACTGATGCTGATGGGGAATTTTAAAAATTAAATCAGTTTCAATACAAAAAGTCGGGTTGTTTGCCGACTTTTATCAGATGTACAATTGGAAGATGTGTGTGTAATCTTTCATTGTCCCACGTGTATAAATGATCACCATATCCAAAACTAAAATTGAATTTATTCAACACTGTTTCCGAAAAGAATTTCTGAAAAAGTAACGGTTTCGGTAACACTCACCCACGAAATACGATTAAAAAGTCCCACAAATTCCACTTGACACTCCGCGAATGAAAACCAATTAACAAACTCCGAGAAACTTGGGATAAAATCTTCAATTAAGACGGAATGAAATTCAAACAACGCTCAATTCACAGCATTCTTCGGAGGCACTCCATCGAAAGTCCCGCATGTTATTTGCATAATTTTCTGCGAAATTTATATTTCCGATCTGTTTGCTCGATATTCGCTCACTGAATGAGCACGTTTTTGAGTTTTTGCCAGCACCTTAAGTTCCTTGGCTCTAGCTATCGCACGCATTCATAATGAATTTCTATAAGAATATAGGGCGTTATAGATTGTCTGCTACGAGGATGAGGCAATATATATTTTTCATGACATTTTTGTGCACAGCAGAAATATTTGCATCTTTCATTCGAGGAAGCTGAATTCTAAGTGTAATTCATACAGGGTGACGTTCTTGGGCGTTTCTGTTGATCAGTGCCGGCTGGGTTTTCGTCTCTGGGAAGTCCCTGAGTGGTTTATCTGTGTCCTGAGCGTCCCCTGTTGTCGTAAATGATCCACTTTTCATCACACTTGACGATGCAATCCAAGAAAAGGATCGTTTTGGTTGAATTGAAAGTTCTAAATCCACATTGAATGTGTTTGCAGGTTTCAAGGACTTGCAAACATATTTCGTTTTCTAAACAACAAACTACAAATCCAATCAACTCACAAGCTTCGTTATTTGAGAAAACAAATTGGGACTGATATCATAAAGGGTATATATGAGACATTAAAGCATCCCGACTGCGAATTCAACATCAACACCATTGGGATTTACACAAACACACATTTTATCCTACATAATAAAAAACGAGGATAGCTCATGGTTACGGTTCCTAAATATTGTAACTTTGGTTTTAGGGACTAGTAAATTCCTTTGTTGTAATCTAGACCCTAATAGTTCATCATTCTCTTTGGACAAGTGGAGGTCGCGAACTAGGTCATTTAATTCAGGATGTTCGATTAAATGGGGTGTTCTTCCTTCGCTCTCGGGAAAATAAGAACCATTTTTTTCTGGCACATCATCGGAACGTGCCTGGTCATCATGAATTTCCAAATCTTCCTCCCAATTTGCCGAGGGTGTTGGAACTGGTAAACCTTCTCCATGAAGAACCGGCCTTATTGCAGAAGGAATATTCGGATAAACAATTTTGCGTTTGCTCCTTCTTGAAAACCAGACACGTTTGTCCTGCAAAAGTCAACTTATTTTATTCACAAAGACAACACTAATTTAATACTTTTAATATTCGCGTGTTTGCTCACTTCGCTTCTCTAATACTAACTACTACTCGCGTTAAACCAGTATTGATGATCCGAATGTCAACCTGCTACTTTTATAGCGGTTCCGTATTTCTGGTATTTTCTGGAAACTTCGAGTATCGGAAAGTTCAAGAAGCGGCGTTTCAATACTCATATACAGTGGAAGCAGATTCGAATACTGGGCTGTGTTGCCAGATTTTAAACAATTTTCTCAATTTAGGGGAAAAGCAAATTTGGAATGTCGTGTTTATTTAATTTTTGTGAAAAAAATCATAACTCAAAAATCTTAGGTGTTAGGAAATTTTTACTATCATTTTCGTATTTAGGGACCAAAAATTAACAAAGAACTGCCTTTGGCATTACAGTCGTAAATTGGCTGTAAATTAGTGTTTTTTTTTTCGTATATCCCGTGCTTTACATCTGAATCCGAGATGAATAATGACAAAATATCCATAAGTGACAAATTTGTGTTCGAGTAATCCCCCTGTAATACAGTTCTGAAGCGTATAATTTCGGAACAATATAATTTCGGCTTCTAACAATGGGAGTTTGTTTAGTGATCTGAAAGCCCGCTGTCTCGGAGAGAACAAGAGCAAGAAGAAGCAGGTCAGTCGAGACATTACAGAGGGCGTTTCACAGAACGGGCCAGCGGCGCTTTGCGGTCCATCTACTAATGACCGGCACTGTTAAAACAACATTTAATTAGGTCCCTTTGACTTGTGTTATTTACAAGCCCATACTGTTAAAATATCATCACAAATAAGAACATAAATAGTCGAGGAGAAGGTACTACCTGCGTGATGGTACCTTTCTCAATGATATTTATTTTCTGCCAGGTTGTTGTTTGTTCGTGTTTAAGAGCTAGTGCCATTTTAATTCCAATCATTGCGATGAAGTCACGATCTTTATTTTAATTGAAAAACGCCGAGAGTTTTGCAAGCCAACTCACACTTAACGGTTATGAGGTAATGAGAGAGGGAGGTGTGTCTCCCATGGAATAAATACTTTGTCGTTCAATTTTTGTAACAATAAATAATAATAATCATCGTCTCTATCGATCTCTATTTATATGTATCGCATGTGGAAAAAATATAAATGAAATAAAAGTTTCACTTCAATCGTGAATAGGTTCCACTACGAATTTGTTCTTTTACTTATCCTGGAAATGTTCTGAACCATTTTCTGACATTGTTCTAGGGACGGGGGTTGCTTGGTTAGGGTGAGTGGTTCGTTCCACTAATTTTTTGAGACCATGCTAGGAAGTGATACCTCGTTAATCCGTATCCTCAAGGAGTAGAATAATAATTTATGTATCAATAGAGTATTTTCGTTAAATAACAAAAAATTATATCTAAATGATTATTATTTTGTTTTTGAGAAATAAATATTTCTGCATGAAACTGACACAAAATTGATGAATATAATGTGCTGTTTTTTGTATCAAATCAATATCATACTTATTGAATCCGATGTAAAAGATAATTTGAATGTTAAAAAAACGATAAATTGTCGTCAGCTAATTGATTGTGGGTGTAAAGATCGTCAGTTTATTTTCCAAAGGAACTGTGCAACGCTCAAATGTATTGAGCGCGCAAAATACTTATCGAGCTGACTGACGGTCTTTCCCGCGTCAAAAATACAACTGACGATTTTCTTCATTATTTTGAAAGCATAAAAATGTACATGTATGAATTTCATAAGGTATAAAATGAATTTGTTTGTCAAATTTTCATTGAGATTCATACACGTGACTGGCATATAACCCCCCTCGTCAATGCAGTTTTTTGAAATATGTGATTAAAACAATAATTTGATACTTTTTTGCTCGGTATAAAAATCATCGGGGCTGATTTTTCTTCATTGATTTTTCATGCTGTATCCTTCAGCTCCACCGCTAGTGAAACAACTGACGCTCACTTTACTGATTTCTGAATATTAAACAACTGTTTGAAATAAAATTCATTCGCTACCTCCCGTACTATTAGCTCGCACAAGTTACTACTTTTGAGAGTTGTCGTGCGTGATAGCTAGATAATAGAAAAATATACTGTGAAATACACACTTCCACAAACTTTTTATTGACCCAGTTATTTGGAAATAATTTCAATGCTGACACACAGGGTATTGATTCGAACTTGCTGAATTCGTCTTATTATTATAATTGAAAATATGAAACTTTTTGAAAAAAATGTTTCAAAACCTGACAAATTTTGATAGCTAGAACATTCTATTATTTTTACATTGTTTTTCTGAGCCGGGATAGGTGGAATAGGTAGATTATACAAATTAATGGAGTTTTTCAAACTATTGTTTCAATTATAACTCCATTTGACGAGTGGAAATTGGAACCTCTGGCGTGAAATGAATTTATCGAAAATACTTATCTCTCACCAGAACAAAATTACTATATCTCAACGCGCTTTTCGCTAAGCAAGTTAGCATAATCAGGAAATGACTAAGACTGTCTTAGTCATTTCCTGATTTTCACGATAGGTTTTTCTTGGGAATCGATTTAATTTTTGCAATTTTCAGATAACTATTATCGGCATATTATAGCTTCCATATATTATAAAAGAGTCGAATAATTTACAAAGTGAAGCAGTTATAAGTAGATACAGATTTGAAAGCCATTTTAATTCAGAAAACTTTCTTTCATATTGTAAAATTGAGGGATAACACCCCCGCTAAAAGCATTGAAGGATTTTCAATGATATTTACCTAGGCCAAAACGTATCCTCTTCACAAATTTGACGTGTTTCTGGATTTTTCCGAAAATTACTTTCCATGAGAGCTTTGCTTTACGATACGTTTTCGAAGACCCGCTCCGAATATACTGAATAAACAATTAAACCGTTTTCATTGGCACGTATTATATCTGCATTGATATTTTCAAAGCAAGCCGGTCCTGAAGAGTATTTTCTGAATCTTCCAGGTAATCGCAGTGTGGATGTAAATCAACAACTTCGAATTGAATTATCTTATTTTTATCTTTTCTCAAATTACAAACAAGGAAATTCAAATCTGTTTAAGAAACACCAAATTGGATGCTTAGAAGCAAATTAATAATGCTCACTATAGTTTTCCAACTATTGATATAGTGAGGAATAAGTTCTTTGGAAATCAGTAGATATATTATCGTTACCTTGATTACCTATCTAATTCTTCTTCTTTTAACGATTTGAGGTCCATTTGTATAAAACCTGTATTTGGCATGAAGTTTGAATAAATAAATAGTTTGAAAAACTCAAAATACACATTAAATAGCAATACAAACTGAAAAATAAAAAATTATTCGAAACTATTTTAAGATTGTGTTCAACATCGATAAGTCCTATAGCTTGATGTAACTAATGACTTTTAGTAAATCTGAAATTAGAATGAATCTATTTATAAAAAAAAAAATTCATTGTAAAAAAGTGTGGGGTGCTAATTATTCATTGTTATAAACACTTGGTTAGGAGCTGTTTGCCATATTGGCACCCCACGCTTTTTGGCAACAAAATTGATTTTTTTTCAAATAGATTCATTCTGATTTCAGACTTATTGAAAGTCATTAGTAACATCGAACAAATTTTTATTTTTTAATTTGAGTTGCCATTAAAACGTGTTTTTTAGTTTTTTTAACTATTATTTATTTTCCACTTTTCATTTTGGCTTGTTATTTCAGGCCCGTTTGTTTTAATATAAAACATATACGCATGCACAGACAGTGTGGTTGTCTCACTTACTGTCACACAGAGACTGTGAGAAAATTATTTAATCCTGGCGATCTTGATCAGGATAATGAGATAAACTCATGAAATTATTGTATTGTCATCGATTCTTGATAAGTGTACAAAGTTTAAAATAGATCTGTCAGTTTGAAGTTATTCAAAATCCATTCCAAAGGAGTCGGTTACAAACAAACATACAAGTGAAGTTGATATAAACGTGTTAAGCGTGTTAAAAAATTCATTTCAATAGTGCCAAGTAATTGACTATTTGGATTAAACCATACAGTTACTTACAGTAGGATTATGACAAAAATATAAGAAGAGCCTCATATCGAAAGTAGTGAATGATATATCCTCAGTTTGAAAAAAACTCGCCGCAAAATACTTGTTTTTCTGGATCAGAGTAATGCATTTGACTTTGTAAATTTTGAATGGTTGATTGGAAAGCTACATCAGCTATTTATACGGAAGTTCGATAATTATTCAATTTTGGGGCAGGAGTAAGATCCTCTTGAGTTCCACAAGGTAGTGTTCATAGCCCACTTCTATTATCTAAAGATCTAAAGAAATAAAATATCGAAAAACTACTCATATAT
>WOGR01006152.1:0-13278 GCA_015342045.1 Leptinotarsa lineolata | reverse complement strand
TACAACAAAATATGCAGTTTTAACATTCGAATGCCACTATAGGCAACACTCTCAACATAGCGATATGAACAGGTGCATATATAAAAGGCAGTGGGTCGTTTTCGATCCGTTGGGCATAAATGGGTTAATGCAATAATTTTTTAGAGAATTTATTGTCTATTATTAAGGAATTTTAGTATAGATTATTTTGTATGGTAGCCAAATATTTCAAATTGTTTTCATATATACAAACAAATCCGCATAAGTGTCAATCTGAAACGAACGAGGTATAAAATATAACGAAATTACTAAAAACACTCAAACCGAAATATGCTAATGAGTGAGTAATGAAATTGAAAATAAAATAAAAACATCAGAGAAGGAATGAGTATAAAATTCGAAAATGTGTGAGCGGTGATTTATAAAGTAAATAATTTCATCAATTAATTTTCTCTTGTAAGTAGTCCTGAAATATCTCAAATCACTCAACAGTATTTTGATCAATGAAAATCCTAACATTCATCCTGAAATAGTGCATTTCTAAACAACCGGACTAAAATTTGAAAACCCTACACTCCAAATCTTCATTTTCATCACATTTTAGGCTTTACGATCGTGTAAAATCCCGAAAATGTATATTCCCCATATTTCCTCCAGCAATGATATTCATCATTTGCAGAACTCGCGATGGGGGACAATCTTGAAATGTTCCGTTTACTCTGCGTAATGTATGCGACAGCTCGACTGTGAAATTAAATATTAAAACTTTTGCAAAGAGTAGTTTATACTCTCCGTCCTTCGTCATGATATATAGTGGCAGTGCTTCTGGTTGAAAAGGATTTCGGTAGCTAAAATAACGGCATTTTACGTCTAGAGACTGGATGTATCCTCAGGTGGAACATAAGAAATTATTCTGACAATTCGAGTTGTATAGAATAATATAGTGTTCTGAGGCTTTTAAAAAAACAAATAATTGGAGAAAACGGAAGGGTTTATATAAATGATGCTCTCGTCAGATAACAAATTGTCAAGGGTTGTGTCGCACTATGGAAAGGGAAGATAGGGCTTTCTATCAAAGAAATATAATCTACAAGTCACATAGACGAGAGAAAAATAAAATACGCTCTCCAGCAAAAATCAAATATATAAAAACCTGAACTGATAATATGTCTTTTAAAAAATCAAATTTGATGTAGAAGTATCAACAAGTACTAGATGAATCTGTGTTATTGATGACCTTGTTTATTTTGTGGAGATTCATGGTCACTTCAATAAGATGAATGAAAACATTGCCTAATTCCTACTAGATTTATTTATTCATACGACCGGTTTCAGGGGTTTAACCCATTCTCAAGTAGAAATTAACTTTTTGAAGTGTGCACCCGGGTTAAAAGGGATTACAGGTATCCTGGTAGTGATTGAATAGGGGTAACAACTATGACATTATAGAGATTTCCGGGGTTGCCAAATTTATAATTTAAAGAGTGGAGACCTACATAAATCGAGTCGCTCATTTAGGGGTATATATTTCGGTTTTTTTTATTGATTTATTAATTTCCATGGCTTCCAACAAATTCATTCACTTCCTTTATTACATGTGTGTAGGATTTTGAGATTAAAAATGTTCATACATTGTAGATTTTTTGTCCAAACAGACGTGTTCACGAAGCCTTTCGTCAAAATTTCTACCGGTTTGGCCTGTGTAAACTTCAGGGCATTCACCACATTCTATTCTATATATACCTGAGTTTTTCATTCTCGTTTGGGTTTTGTGTTTAACAGAATATTGCCTAAATAATTATTACTTATGAAAGCTGTTGTTATTTTGTATTTGGAGAAGTAGTTTTGGATGTCTTCTGGACATCTAACTGAGTAATTGTTTCTACTAAATTTACATGTATTGTATTCTATGATATTTGTATATATTTTACTTATCAGTATTTATGAGTTTTTATCCGATATTATATTTTCTATTAGATAAACTTTTACCAGATTGTTCAACGCAATTTGTTTGATTATTCTCAGTTCATCTTAGAAATTATTTTCAGATGAAGGGATTGTGAAAGCTCTGTATATCATTCACCTAAAGGCGGCTAATTTATGTGAGAGTGAACTGAAAGAGTCAAACGGAATTGTACAGTCTGTGAAGGTGTTTTTTCGGTGGATATTAAATTGAAGGCTCTTAACTCTGGAAAGATTCAAATTTTAGGAAAGTAAGCTCTTTATTACCTTCCCATCCATATTTTGAACAGTAAGTTTTCATGGAAATTGTCTTTTTTAGAGGACCAAAAAAAAATAATTGAATAATTATTACAATCATAATTTATAATTTTACTATCAGATCACATCATTAGCGAAGAGAAAGTTTCAGTAGAAATTGTCTTTTTGTTCATATTAATCACTCATGAAAAATAAATTTGGTCAACTTTTCACTTTCTTCTGTATAATTTTGAATATTTGTTATATGTACTGAAACAAAATGATAAAACAATAGTGATAACCCCAGCCCCTGCAACTAACGTGTCCAAAATTGTAACCTGTGATCAACTGTGCAAAATTAATCTACTGTAATCACTACATAGTACAACAGCTTCCCGCTGTCCCTATGTATGCTTAGATCTTTTGAGGACCATACATTGTGTACTCAATATAGATCAATATGGCCCGTCACAAGATGTAGCTTGAATGTTTGAAGATATTACAGATATAAAGTGCAGAGACATAGCCGTTGCGGCAGTACAGGTCGGGGGGTAGGCGTCGCGTGCCTATAACTATCGCCAGTGCGCATATACATACAGAAATTATATTCAATCGTTTATGAACGCGTGCGTAAGGCCCGTTGTAAACGCACCGAGATATGTACCCAACCAGTATATATTTCGAGACTTAGACCTAAACATACAATATGTGGAGGTATATATGAGAAAACACGCAGAAAGCGTGTTCGATAGAATCAGATCGCACAACAATCCAGCGCTACGCTATCTAAACGATGCGTTAAACAGGGATGACCCCAGATTCCGAGAAAGAGATAAAAACAGAAGGCCAACCAGATAAAAAGAGGGACCACCTCCGACAGTCGCTCTCAGGTAGTCTCCGGTTAGCTTTTTGGGGCCACATGCAAAAATTTAATTAGGAAAGTAATGATAAAACAATTCAACAGATAAGAAAGTAAAAGCACCCAAAGGCAGACTTTCGACTGAAAAAAGGTCAGATGTCAATATTGCTGGAGTTCCCGGCAGCAGGTTGAGGACCGTTTCAGGATGAACGGGGGTGGAGGGAGTGGGACATTAGGTTTTCCTGGCAAAATTTATTTTGTGGGGCGAAGCTTTTATCCCAGGGCACTCAACCCGGGAGGGGTTGCCCCCCATGCCCATCCCGGGCATGAGGGGCCCCCATGCCCGCCCGGGAGGGGCATGGGGGCAACCCCTTATGATTACCAGTGACCGCATGCATCTATAACAATATTTCAAAGACATTCTGTAGTATATTCAGAATTAGCATTGCACCTGTGCGGAGCAGGGCGGGTGCAATTTTCGTTCCCTTTCGATGAACCGTCTTAGTTCAATTGGGAATATCATATATATTGAACAAGTTTCAAATTTCGTGGAATTTCATTTGTATGGGACAGATCTTATCTTTCGTCCGAAAAAGGCAGCTATGAAATGGGTTCAATGCAGTGGTGTTATGTGGCTTGAGCCGGAAGATAAGAGATACCTTATCAGCTGTCGCCAATGACTTTTCTAGGACACCAAGTGAATTCCGGATTAACTGATCTTAAATCGTTCAATGGGGCTCCATAGATGGTGGTAAGCCTTTCCTTAATGCTTATGTGGGAAGTGAATGAACAGATGTAACTCGTCTGCTCATTATTAGAGTAGTTCATGTAACTCTCAACACAGTGAGTGGACTCCGCCAGTCTTCTCGTAGATAACGGTGAAGTAGTATAGTGCTCTTGTAAGTGAATCAGCGTACCTCACTTACAAAGAACCAAAACCAGGGATGTGGAAGAGCTGATAAAGGTCTATAGCAGACATATCTCAGATATTGACTGTGATGTATATGAAAACCACTTGACCTGAGCACAGATACCAATAAAATGAGTAATCATTATGAAGAACAACTTGCACATTCGAAACATTGGCCTAGCTTCATGAATACGAGACGAACATAGGGTAGCAAAAGAGGTAACATTATGTACCACATTGTCTATGTGGTGTCTATTCCAGAAATATAATGCAGCTAATCAGGAAAGTTGTTATATGAACTTTGGAAAGGTCTCATGTCTCTATAATATCTTTCAAAATCACCATGAAATAAACAAGAAAAACGATAAGTCAGACCGAAAAAATTGCTCAGACCTTATATCTTTATTCTATAGACTCTGGTAGTTATTTTCTTCAGGTAAAGATATCAAATAGAAATTATGAGGAACCAATACAAATAGGTCACTAACTGAATACCTCAAAACCCGGAAGAATGGAGGAAAAAGTGATAGGGAAGGCAATGCGAGTTAGATAAATCGACACAAGTATATTCTTGTGTTGAGTATATTCAGATACTGTAAAATATTGTCTAAGGGAGCTTAGGATTCAAAAATAATCTTGAAACAATTAAACAAAAGTAGGGGACGGGACTGCAAGATGACTCCTCTAGATACATTTATTCAGTTCAGAAATAAAAGATCTAATACCGAAGAATTACATAAAAGTGTGTGACATCTTTGCACTATTATTCCGTAGATTTTATGATTCAATTTACTTCTCTCAATTTCTTCATTTGCATCAGAACAATGTATCTGTGTGTTCATTTTACTTCGAAGTTAGCCTTATATTTTCCCCAGGGCGTTACCATATTCATCCGGAAAAGCTCAAAAGCTACCCTAATTAATTAAAAATAGTTTCAGCCTTCATGAAAGGAGAGTGTGCATTTATTTGCATATTTAAACCATAAACGCCCTTCTACTCGTGTTTCCGAACAAACTTTCAGTTCAACACGTGATGCAGACACTTTGTTGCATTTGATAACTACACGAAGTTAACAACGCTTTATTCTAGGGTGTATTTTGAATAACTTTGTGTCCTCAGTACAGTAGAAAAGTTAGTTCTCTGTGTTTGAGGATGCTTAATTTCGATATAATATTTTTGACAATACAAAATACGAATAGATTGGAAAAAGTAATACCTGTGTTTAGCTGTAAGTAGGAGAGCAAGTAAGGTCGTTTTTACTAATGAAGGGAGCATTATTTGTACTCATTGTAACTTAGAATGGGTCTGAAAAATGGTGAATGATATTAGAAATATTGGCGAAGGAGCACAATATTCTAGCATATTTGACGTTTTTGAAAAGTTATTTGGATGTGTTGCAATGCTGCAAAAAGCAAAATGCTACAAAGAAACGTTAGGTCAAGTCGGGAACCTTAGACATATAAACGTTTTTTATATAGTGCATTTCTTCACTCAAAAAAATGAAATTTGGGATAATGAAATCAATGCATGAATACTTTATTTTAAAGTGAACTTTCAAGATAGCGACTGGGCGCCATTGAGGAAAAAAAATTAAATAGAAAGCGGGAGTTTGTGATACATCATTTTGAAGCTCCTGACGAATACTTCACAACCCTGGAATATGAAGTCATTGTCTTCACCTACTACAAAATGGCGGAACATTTAATAACTTCCTGAAGACAAACACATTAATATCGATATTTCTAGAAATATTTCTTTTTATCTGCCATATGGCATATATGTTTATAAAGACGACAAAAAATGTCAGTACAACAATGAACATCATTGATCAGTTAGAATACTGTCATTTATTTTTCGGTTTTACTAGTAGAATGGTATCAACGATTTCTAAAATGGTCAATTCTCGTCCATTGAAAGAATAAATTGAAGCAATTTTTATTTACGGGACCGAAAGGATTTTCATGAACGTTTTTCGAACCATCCTATCTGTAGAAAATATTTGGGGGAGCTTGTATCCAAATTCACAACTACCGGTGGTGTACATACCAAACTTATTCCGTCGCGAATGTCTTTCCGATTTTTCGCATAACAAAATCAGAGGTGGCGGACTTCATTTCAGCTTTCAACAACAAATCGCCGATCATTATATTAGCATATGGAATTGAAAACAGAAAGGAATAACAATTTTCATATGTTTTAGTGATTAGTCTAGAATTTCATGTTTACAAAACGACTACCAGTACTTGCAGATATATTTCTGATAACTCATACAACAATATAAATTGACAGGTCTAAACGTTCTTGTTCATAGGTTTGTTATCTTCCCCTTGAGTGAAGAAAGGTACGATATTGGTAAAAATGTTATCCGGACATAGCTGAAAGAAACGGGAACTCTTCAAATAAAATAGAGTAGTTATTTAAGAAACGTATATGAGGAAGAATCTTCATATTTTTCGATTTTTCAAAAAGAGATAAATTGAAAGTTAATTTCCCTTTCGTATAAAAACAAAGATACATTGAAGGATCAGATAGTATTTTTAAAAAGTTGAACGCGAGAGTGGCCTCAAAAACTTCTTGTTCACTTCAACAAAGACAAGATGGTGGAAAAAGAAAAAGATTTATGAAATAAGCTGGGAGTACTGTGACAAAAATATATAGGTCAGACTGAGCGAGCCATTAAAACTCGTTTCAAAGAACACGAAGCATAAGTGATTTTGGACACCAGAAAAATGAAGTGTCGCTCAATACGCCTTGAAAATAACTTTTGAATAAATGGGAACTGACCGAAATTGTTGAGATCGATACATGATACTACATTTTTGGATGCTTTCGAAAGTCTAGAAACGGTAAAGTGTGGCATGAGAACTATAACAGTGATAAATGTCCCATTCCAAACAGTCTAGAACAGTACATTGTTAATAGTTTAAAGAATCACTCTGTCAAAATTAGAAGAAACTTTTACAAATTTCTACTTAAAATCATGAATTTTTATCGGAAAATTTTAGCGTACCTAGAATAACGATTTTATTTTCTTTATCTCCTGAAGAATTACCTTTGAGAACCAGACTTGCACCGACAACTATTTTATTCAAAAAAGATGTCAAATGTTTTATTTCAGAATTAAATAGAATTTCTATACTTCGATTAATTGATCTCTCGGTCGCATGAAATGCGATCAGTTGCCTTGCTATATTTACCTAGAAAAAATGGGTTCATATTCATATTCCTTATATTTCCTTGTATTTTTTCTTGTGTTCCTTTAACCGCATACAATACTTAGGTGTTTCTTGTGCTGCAAAAATGTGTATATGTCTTCGAGTCAAATACACTATTCAATGTCAAATGTCAATACTTCACTCTTCTTTTGACAGTATACTCATAATTATTCAATAACCATACATGATGGAAGAAAACCCATGCCCGGGCAATGCCTTAGTGAGTGTTCATCACAAAACTTATTTGTACCATTGTAATAAAACACTGTTGAAGCTACCTACTGAAGTGAGAACTAGTAAAGTGGGACATATATTTCTCAAATTTTTTTCCATCATTGATATTGCGAAATCATGGCGAATAATGGCACATTTTACAGCCTAATATTTGTTGCAACTTTTGTACTTTTTTGATGTTTTCTTTTCCATTTATACATTTATTATTTTTACATTTTTTGTATTTTAATTTTTACATATTACCTTTTTACATTCTTACATGATCACATTTTTACATTTTAACACTCCTAACATTTAAGATTTCCATATCTTTACATTTTCATAACCTGATTTGTCAAATCCATTTTATTCTCACTGTTCTGATTCATAATGTGAATATTGTGGATAAAACAGTAATACCCACGCACAGGATGTCCTTTGTGGGTTTACTGAATTTGTTCAAATTGTTCAAGTTGTTATTGACAGATTCTTGTATGTAAATTCGAATAAATTCATTATTATTATATTATATCCCGAAGACGTAGAACTGTGTGTCATCACACATAATTCAAAACAAATTATCTAAATGAACAATTCGTTCAGGCCAGTCTCAACTCACCTACACAGTAGATTTATGGTCTGACACCTATCAGAAAACAACTACTCCCCTGGCTAATACCACGAAGGGCGTTAGATTATATCCGACAGGTGCAGGATTCTTCACAGAAGTAATTCCTGTTGAGGCTGGCCTGACTGAATTGTTCATTTAGATAATTTGATTTAAAGCCAGTCTTCAAGAATGCCCACGTAGTATACGAATGAAAATAATGAAAACTTTGGAAAAAGTACATATATGCAGATTGTGCAAAACGACTATCACTACACCTTGCCGAACTATACTACTGCTATGAAATCTAACTCCATGACGTCTACTTTATGTGATCTTTCAATGGGATAATTATGGAAGAAATCGATTATATGTTCATCGATTCATTTAAAGGGTTCAGTGATTTAACATATTAAATATAACAAAATCAAAACCCAACTTTTCCATCATTTCAATGCTCTAAAAATTGTTGAAATATTTCATTCTGAGTAACACTGTGGACGTACAAGTTCAAGTGGTATTATTGTAGATACTATTGAATTAAGCCATTAGTTAATATTTCACTTTTTCAAACAACCCTCAAGCGTACTAGTAAGTTTTGGTTATGCAAATTATTTTCAGTCTGTGATCCTTTTCGATATCAAATGATATCGACTGCGAAAATGTAGTAAACAAACATGCTTTTCCTCAACACACTGTTATGCAAAATCCTTATTGACTGTATCCATTGCTACACCAAACCAGATATTGTTTTATAGCACGATAGGGGCCTCTTTCATATGTTAATTTGCATTGAAACAACCAGTATTCGGGAAAGCTAGTTCATTTCAGGAACGGGAGACAATAGGATCGTTGAAATTATCTGTTCGTGGTAATTTCAAAGTCAATTAACATCGCGGAACTTGAATCCCTAATGAAAACACTTAATTAACAGACGATATTCGAAATTAGTGAAACGGATAAATTTCTGGTATGAATAGACAAAAGGTGCAGAAAAAATAAGTAACTGAATCCAATATCTACTGCTGAAAACATCAAGTGAGGATCTTAACATAAACTAAATTTGAACTCGATGGGTAGAATCTGAATCTGTAGTATAGAATGAATCTATTAAAAGCACTTTCACCACCCTAGAACAAAAACACACTTGCATTTTCTGATGATGCTAAGATGGTTAGCAAAAGACATGGAGAAACAGTATTCTTGTTGTGGTGTGGGAAACGTTTTTACGAAGGAGGAAATTTGAAATTTGATGATAATAGCACAGTCTGCTATCGAAAGCGCTGGCATGTAAATAAAACTTATTAAAGTTTCAATTCCTTTTTGTAAGCAAATAATAATATATAATTATCAATAATAAAACATTGGAAATGAAGAAAAAACCAGATTTTACATGCGAGCGCTTTCGATAGCAGACTGTGCCATCATCTTCGTGGCTCTACTGAACATTTTCTTATCTTGCTTGCTCTTTTATGCGGTCAGATCGTCTTAGACAGGTATTTGCTCGTTTTGTGGAGTATGTTGAATTTTAGGTCTTGTGTTTTGATTTGTGTTTGCTCCTCGATAAGTGAATCACGCTTTTTGAATTCATGGATGTTTAGGTTTTCCCAGCTGTTCATACGGTTTCCAAATCGATACAGGTTCCTAGAAACAATGAACCTAGAGAAACACCCACACGAAGAATATTACCTGATATAAACCAGGTATAGGCAAACTTGATCCAACACCGAGATAGAAAGGTAATCAAAGTACCTACTGAAGCCAATACCTGTATAAGACGATCTGACCGCATAAAAGAGCAAACAAGACAAGAAACTGTTCATTAGAGCACAGTCTGCTATCGAAAACGCTAGCATGTAATTAAATCCTTTTTGTAAGCAAGTGTTGATATTTATTTATTAATAATAAAACAAATAATAAAAAGACGAATAAAGTTATTTTATTATTGGAAAAATAACCTTTTCATTCAAAGATAATATTCGTGAAGACAATTATAATAGAAGATATCTTTTATTACCTCCATGGATTTTATATTTCAACTGTTCGAAATACCAGTTACAAACAAGTGTCGAGGTATTATCTGAAAAAGTTTTTGTAATGATCGAACTGAAATCGAAAAACATCGAAATCACGTTTGTCCTACACGATTCATCTCATTAACAAATGTTGCCATTTTCTCCTTCAGCACCGTTTCTTCAACGTCTTAACACGCGCGTTTTCTGTCATAATCCGCATTCGACTCCCAAATGTCATTCAATTATTTCCTGACGATATTCACAAGAGCTGTAGCTGCTATTACGATGAAAAGGCCTGGAAACGCGAGTTTCGTAAGCCAAGAGAGGCGCATTTCCTAAAAAATGACTTTCAATTTGTCGGGAGCGGAAATTTAGTTTTTTACTGCTACCGTTCCAAGCATCGCAGGATTATGATTACAGGATGCCACTTCAGAATGATATAGAGGGTTGCAAAACGTTTAGAACAAATTTATTTTTCAGAAGTATTAGGTGAACTTTCTTCGGCTTCGTTTAACTGAATCGTGACGAAACAAAAGAAGTATCTGCATTCCGGAACAAAAACAAAATCTGCCGCGATCCTTTCTGTATTTGTTTCAGAAATTACACTTCCGATTGTTCTTGGTCACAAAATAATAGTGCACACACAAAAATTATATTCATTCATAATGAAAGATCGAGAACAGTAACAACTATATCTTCAAATACACAATTCTCATCTAGAAGTCAATGAAATTACAATAAGAGTACATATTGGGAAAATGACTGTTTACATTATCACCAGAAGAGTGACAGCAAAAACAAACAGGGTGTTCCACAAGGCTCAATTATTGGCCCCTTACTGTTTCTCATATACGCGAATGGCCTACTGCAATTCATGAATAGTCTCACGGAAATACATGTGGTTGCTTATGTAGACGACACCAACTTCCTCATCAAAGAGAGCTATGCAATAGCACTTGCAGAAAAAACAGAAAATGTCTACGAGCACGTAGTGACATGGGCAAGAAAACAACTTACACTGGACATCACAAAAACATCATTAATGAAATTCTCGCTGAATTCTGCTCATGACAGTTTTAGCATTTATGAGAACGAGGAGATGTATATTGAATCTTGTTCAACAACAAAGACTTGACTACACTTGACTACAAGCTTACCTGTATCCCTCACATTGAAACTCTGCGACAAACTCCGCAGGAATTGCAGTAAACAAGTTCTGTTGATTCTGTACTATGGAACAATACACTGTCATATACGATATGGAAGACTGAACTGGGGCACTGCATCATCTGCAGAGAGGGTTTTTACACTACAGAAATATGCCATCAGAACTACTGCTCATATAGCATACAGGCAATTGTGCAGAAATATTTTCAAAGAACTCAAAATACTGTGGCGGGTATTTATATACATATATGAATTATGCATATACATGTACAAGAATGGTCCTAATTTTAGATCTAATCAGCATAATTACCCGACCCGTTCTAAAAACTTATTGATACCCCACATGCATCGAACCACCATATATAAAAAATGTCGCCTTTTCCTTAGACCAAAATTTTACAATGAGCTTGATGATTCGGTAAATAATGCGCCAAATGTCAATATTTTCAAATCAAGACTGAAAGATGCCCTCATAGAAAAAAATTGCTACACCCTTAAGGAATTTAAGGTTAGGTGTTTATTTCATCTTCTTTAACGTTCTTGTTACTATTCGACATTACCGTTATTTTGAACTTTTTGATTATAACCATGACAGTTAATTTTACTGTTGGAGCAGTTCCCTACTTTTATATGTTTACATATATTTTTTTTATCTCAATTCTTTTCAAATATTCAAATAAGTACTTGTGTGTGAAAATATGTATATGAAAAGCACAAAATCTTATGACGTTTTCCTTGTTATTTTACTGATAGAATTATCCACTGTGTACTTTTCAACAAGCGAAATAAATGAATTATTATTATTATTTGTTATCAATTGAGAACTGCCAACATGCTATCAGGAATATTGATCCTGAATTGATTTTTATTGTTATTTGGGGTTTCATGTCAGTCATAAATTCAACTTAATTAGGGAAAATTTTGGTGTAACGAGATATGAACTCATTTCAACGTGGATCACTTCAAACTCTAGCAATGAAAGCATGACATGAAATCAAATGGTTATTACTATTTTATATTGAGCTATGAAAATATCAGATGGAACCTACATGATTATCACTATTCCTGAAGGATTCAGTAGTGACAAATTTCCAAAATGCAACGAATAAACAATCAGCTTTAGCTTTCTTTTAGAAATACTTTCATTGGAGCCTCAATATAAGATAGTACTTATAAATAGCGATGTGAAATAACACATGACAAGAAAATAATGTACAGCAGCTAAGATATGCACAGCTGACGATTTGAGACTAAAAATTATTTTAAATTGAAGGGGTAATATTTTTAGGAGTGAATAATTTTTGGGAAAGAAAATTTTTTGATTTCTACTACTCCATCTTGATACAAAAAAATGTGGGATTCTTCGAAAGGAAAAAAGAAAGCAATCGTTTTTGAAAGAACTAACCTTAGATATGTAGATAATGCAAAGAGGTAACTTTCAAACACAAAATGGAAGAAAGATAGTGAATATCCAGCGATATTCACTAGTTTACAGCCAATTTACGACTGTAATGCCAAAGGTAGTTCTTTGTTAATTTTTGGAAAATGATAGTAAAAACTTTCCTAACACGTATTATTTTCGAGTTATGATTTTTTTCACAATAATTTACTGAACACATTCCAAATTTGCTGTTCGTCTAAAACAAGTTTAAGAGTCGTTCTGCTCCATGATGGTAACAAAAGACCCTCTATTCCTCTTGCACATATAGTTGCCCTGAAGGAAACACGAAAGTATGTCACTTATTCTAAATGGAATAAGTTATAATGCGTATAAGTGGCAAATATGTGGTGACCTGAAAGTCATAGGACTATTACTAGGTCTTCAGGGTGGATTTACGAAGTTTTGCTGTTTTCTTTACCGTTGAAACAGTACAGGTAAAAGAATATCTTCCGAGAGATAAATATATTCCAGGTCAAGCTAACGTGAAGAATATACCTCTTGTTAATCCCAAAACATTTTGTTACCTCTATTACACATTAAACTGGTATTTATGAAAAATTTTTGTAAAAGCATTAGACAAAGAAGGTGGATGCGTTTAAATATCTTAAACACGTTTTTCCAAAATTAAGTGATGCAAAGCTCAAAGAAGGTATATTTGTTGGACCAAAAATTA
>WOGR01006151.1:0-13278 GCA_015342045.1 Leptinotarsa lineolata | reverse complement strand
ACAGCGATAAAGTCCTCTCGTAATAAGCTAAGCGAGTGCTGAGTTGCCACATAGGGTGGTGACGCCGTATAGAAGGATTTTTTCTAAAACTTTCATGCGACAATACAATGAAGAACAATTTAAATAGAGGGACCAGTACTGAAATAGTAGTTGAAGGAGTGGAGACGATAGCAACAAGAACCCGAGCTTCAACTCGGATATTGCGACCGTTATCACACCGCCTTTGAAAATGTCTACCGCAGCAGTTGACGAAACGTCAGGCATAAAAACCTGCAGACCACTGCCGAAAAACCCGAAAAATAGCCTCCATACATAAAAAAGAGTTCTCAATTTTCTTGTCTCAGACTGCAATACCTGCTCCAACCTCAGATAACGCTGCAAATGAACTTCTTCCATATGATGATCATAAATACATCAGTTATTTGATCGACAATTAAAACATTTGTCGTTTTAGCATTTTGCATGTGTCCAATATATGCTTGAAATGAAGTGATTTTGAATTACTAATGACTTTTATCGCCAGATCTATTCATTTTTCGTATGCCTACATAATTCATGAACCATTTCATGATCATCTCATTATCAACATGATGGCTTGGAAACATTTTGATCTAGCTGCAGATGTCTTGTAAAACCATCAAAAGACTGGCAAACTGGCAGTGTTTACCGTGTTGGTTCAACTAGCAACCTATTTTGTGTATTGTCGTTAATTGCAATAGTTACTTCCTGATAAATATTGTTTCTTGAGTAGCCCTACACCTAAGCCATAAAATCTCAATAAACCAGTGCTGTTAGAACCGCATCATTATAGTAATAAATCGAATAGAATTTGAACAGGTCGAGTTAATTAATCGAGTTAGAAACCGTTTGCTCAGGATAACAACGTTTCACGGAATAACATACAACTGCCCGAACTCAGTAATGCTATAATTACTACATCATATATAGAGCAAGTTAGGTGTCGTTCATTCAATCGACACTGACGACGAGACCGACTCGCGACGTGAAGCTATAGAAAAGAAAATTGGATCGCTGTGGTTAATTGGCCCAACCTTCGGAAATGTTCAATTATTTAGTTGGTTTTATGGAGTTGAAAGGCAGCTAATTCGTTTCCCACCTAATTTCATAGTCTGATGGCAAAATCAGAGTCGAATTTTACAGAAGGTAGGCGAAAATGGATGCAAAACGTATAGATTCATTTTTATGTTCATCCACATATTTTTTACGCTAGTTTTATATGAAACGCCAATGTTGTGAGGGACCTCAGTTTATATTCACCATCTTCAGCAAATTTTCAGTTCTTCAACTCGTTTTTCTGCTGCATAAAAAACGTGAAAATTTTATTTTACTAAAGTTAAATTGCTGAATATACAGCATTATTATTTGTCATGTAAATTTATGAAGGATATTTCCTGACTCATAGTTTGAATGAGTTTATCGGTCATTTGATCATCTGATTTACAATTTTTTGCCACCTGCCAGTCCTCCATGTACGACCCTTTCGAAGCCAACAATTCAGAATCTGTTCAGGACTCCGGTATCAGATTCGTAACTCAGGGAGTGCACTCAGATTCTCTTTATATTCATTGAGATGATGTAGTAGATGGATAGGATTTGTTTGAACTACTCGCACTGCCTCTTCTACTAGTCTCAGATCTTTCCAGAGCTTTGTTGTACTTCGTTGAGAATATTTTGGATTGATCTCATATACCTTCCTGACTTTCTGTATCTTTCAAAGTTTTTCTAGTTTGTGATCCCTTTATGCCAAATTTTAATTCCACTAGGAAAAATTATCATTTAATTTTTGGCTAACTGTGGTACACTGTTCGTTTTCTGGGGCTGAACTGAAATTTGAAGTTCAAATGTTTATGATCCGAACAACTCTTTTCATTAGACACATTCAATTTCCTAATACAGTAACTTGTAAATGCACTACCTCAGGTTGAGTCTTTTACTTTCCTACGTCTTGTATTTAGGAAGATAGTTCAGCCCCTACTTTCAAGATTGAACATTCAGTTGGTATCAAGGCTATATGCTCAGCAGAACTTTGATATCTCTTCAACATACGCTACAATGACTCATTCTGATATTCCGTCATTAGTCTTCAATTTTTGGGTCTCTTGTATTTTCTCACTTGTCCTTGGAGTCTTTGAGCTGCTGTTGTGAATAACGAGTCAGAAGTTACTCTAAAAAACTCCGCTTCGGTTTCATTCAATATAATAGAAGGGATTGTACACATATCTATGGTGCTGAACGAATTAAATATGAGTACTTTGGAAGCAGCCCTAATACCTCAAAAGCTCAGTTATAATGCTTTGTGATTATATACAACGATATCATAACGAATTTTCGTATTTTTTCCAGAAAACAGAAAACATATGCCTGATATGAGAACTTATTTCAGCAATTTAGGCCCATTGGTCCTTCTAGGAGCCCCTCAGCATTACTTAATCATGTGATGGGCATTATATAAACAGTGCAAAATCTAAAATGACCTTTTGTACCATACTAGATATTATTCCTCTACCAAGATATTTCTGGAGATCTTTGAAATATCTCAACTCAATACCATTGACTTCTTAATTACAATAACAGATGATTATTACAACTAATTGGCTTCTCCAAAATAAGACACAGATTTTAGTCCATTTGTCGAATTGTAACCAGATGAAGTTTTTGCTGCTTTGTATTCCACCTTCACGAATTCAGAGAAAAACTTATAATTCTCGTACCACACCAATTTTGGATTCTGCAATATTTAGTACAGATCATAATCTCTTATGGAAGTCAAAGGAAGAAATTAAAATTGTAGAGGGACTTGATAAGGGAATGGTAAGTACCCCAGTTTCATTGAATTTTTCGAAAGCATTCGATACCATTAATCATGAGCTGATTTGTATGAAACTCAATTACTTTGGTTTCGATACTGCCGCCTTATTTCTCATCTGGTCATATTCATAGGGTAGGACCCGAATTATTTGCATATATGGTCACCTTTCTTCATCCCTTGATGTTTTGTCTGGAGTCCCACAAGGTTCAATTTTGGGCCCTTTATTGTTCATTATTTATACTACTGACAACATCTCGTCCATCAAGAGTTATAAAATACAGGCTTATGCGGATGATACACAGTTAAATATGCAATTCAAAATCGAGGAGTATGCGGAGGCATAAAATCTTTCCAATGCTGATCTAGATCTAATTAATCGCTTATCAATGGCACATGACTCAAAACTCAATTTCAATAAAACAATTTTGATGAATTTTGTTCCTCAGAAGAATCAAAAATTTGCATAAAATAATTTTCGCTTGCAACTAGGCCATACCATTTTAAATCCGGTCAATTGAGCTCAAAACTTGCAGACCTCATATTCACTGAATATATGAAAAATTTGATATGGAAAAACTTATATGTCTTTGATACTCTTGTACTGTAATCGTTTTATTCTGAGCCAATCTCTTTAAAAAATTCTGTGCGACAGTTTGGTGCTTATTCATTTCAATTACTGTGATTTCATATATGGGTCATATTTATATGATTCCGATAAGAAAAGAATACAAAAAGTTCAAAATTCTTGTTGCCGTCTAATCTATGGAATTTGTAAGTACGATTCCATCTCTGAATCCCTAAAAAATTCCAATTGGCTTATTATGAGAAACCGAATGACACTTTATCTTGGTTGCTTTGTTCACAAATTGATTAGCCTCCCCCACTCTCCTCTTCTATTACAGAAACTAATTCTACGTGAAAATTTCCACACGGTTAATATTAGATATAAGAACAAATTAACCTTGCCAAAACATGGCACTGGCCTGTTTTAGAGATCATTTCTTTTTAGTACTGTGAAACTGTACAATTCTTTGCCAGAGCAATTAGAGAGATTCAACATGAGAAAATTTAAATAGAGATATGAAATGTATATTTGTGGTAGTCAGTATTGTCAACTATTTTTATTAAACCTTCAACGGATAATTTAACAGTTTTTCAAGTTACCATTCGATCAATATATTTTATTCTATAAGTTATGTACCGCCAATGTTTTTTTTTCTTGTAGCTAGTAAGCGTTTGATAAAGGAGAGGTATTCGTGAGTTGAGTTTGAGTGGTTCTGAGCTAGATTTCGCCAATGAATACCAATAACTCCTGTAATACTATTTTACAAATCACTTCTTATTCCTTTGTATTTTTTCTTCATTGAAGCCGATTTACTATAATTATCATTATTATTATTATTATTATTGAAAAATGCCGATACAGTCCTTCAAATATATTTTCCTTGCTTTCTCAAGTTTCCCATCATGTATAAATTCAATTAAGCAGCGGAGAGCCAACAATTGGTGTTCAATATTATCGATTATTGGATGATTAGATATGTGAACTATATTTTGTCTAACGTGAGTGTCGATATGAAAATTCATAGAAAATATTTCGAGGATATTCCTTGACCTGACATTTTAATTGAATGAGCGTGGTGTTATAAGATGAATATTCAACTGAAACAAATCACAACAAACAACTTTCGGAATGAACTGAGAGCTCAATCGACATCACCTGATTGCCAACGAATTGAGCGATAAATTTCGCCCCAGTGAATTCGGGGGGATGTGATGGGGAAAAACTATGCACAAATTCCAGATCGTTGGTTACGATAACGAACGTGTCACGTGAAATATTCAGCCGACATGGCAAATTTATGTAGGCCATTTCCTGACGTTTCATTATAATTTAGTAGTTATATGATTAAACACGACTCGTATGCTGTTTCAAATTAACCCAATGAGAGAATAGTGGAAAATAATTTATCGCTGCTCCGAAGTCATAAAAGAGACAAATACCATTGGGTATTATTTTTAATAATCGAAACAGAGGTGTGCTGGTAGTGTGCCAGAGAAATATGATGACATTGATGGCACATAGTTCCGATACACGTGTCATATTTTTCCATATAAAAACATCCATCAACTTTGAGTATTGAATTCATTCATGGGAAAGGAAGTTTTTGGCTTTCTACTACTCCATCTTGATACAAAAACTGTGGGAATCTTTCAAAGAAAGGAAGGAAGAGAAGTAACTCTAAACATAGATGTGTAGATCATTCAAAGATTTCCATATTTTTTTGTATCAAGATGGAATAGTAGAAAGCCAAAAAATTTCTTTCCCAAAATTTAATCACTCCTAAAAAATATAACCCTTCCAATTTAGATTCATTTATATATCACTAACTCACTGAAAGTATTTTTGTGACTTACATATAAGCAACGGCAGACCCAATGTGTGAAATACTGGATGAAATGTTAAATTCCGATCACAACAAATTGCAACATCGAGAGATATTGCTGGAACATGAAACTACTGATGGAAACAAGGGAAAATTGAACTGATGAGGAAAAAGTAAGGAATAATATAAAGGACAAATTCGAAAAAATATCGAAGCTCGATTTATTGATAATTGCGAATACTCAACTAGAATCAAATTTACGGTATTCATTTTTAATCTCAGATGCTTTGATCTGTAATAATTTTAACGAAATTGATGAAGCATGAACACACAATACTATATTCATAAAGAAAATATTATAGAACCATAGTATAATGACAATTGCGAGTATTCGTGAAGATCTAAATTTATGGTAGATAATAACCTCTTAACTTGATTTTTGATTTTATAAATGTTTCAGTCTGTGATGATTTTAACTAAATAGTTCACTGAGAGAGAACACAAAATTTCACGATTTTGTATTCAAAATATGTTTTTTGTTAATCAAGTGTCGCTCAGGAATTAAAACTTGTGCGAGCTAGGTATTATATTATAATGTGAGAAGTCTCAGTAAAGAGGCGTACAGATAGCTAGTGATTTATTATATTTTGAACTCAACGACTGAGAATAGAACCGGTGTAACTTCGACAAATGGTAAAAAAAAAATTAACTTTTGATGTCTGCTGGTAGACATATATATCAATGAGTAAAAGAGACAAACTGAGAAAAGGATAATAGAAAATGTCTCCGATTATAAGGAATACAAGATTTATAGAAATTACTCCACAATTCTGAAATGAATCATCAGAAGTGAGTATTGAAACAAACTAAAATATATAGATAAAGGAAAAAAGTGGAATCTTCTGAAAAAATGTATCAATAACATATGATAATGCAAAACAAATCACGAATCAACCCAGAAATAGTTTTGAAGCAACAAAAACAGTTACGTTGGAATTTTTAATAACTTTGACAACGTAATAATTTTCACAAATAAGCTTCTCCTGAATTCGAGACCAATATTTGGAAATACCAAGTCGAATTGATGGAAATGACAGAACAGTAATTTCAGATTACAAACCCTGAGATAGATGTACAATCATATTCCATATTACACATAAGTTATCTAGGTGAAGTAGATATTTGAGAGAATTCCATGAAATTATTATATGAAGATAATATAACATCCCTGGACTTCAGAAAATGATTCAAACAGACCAACCTCTAATCTTATTATATCATATTTCCAACAAAATCCGTAAACAATCATTACATTCACGAAGTCTCATATCATAAACTATTCACGCTTGATCTGTCAAAAACAGTGTTGCCAAAAAGATACCAGCAAAAAAATCACTCATTATTAAAGAATAAGCCCATTAGTGTGAATTTTTGCCAAAATTTATCGAACATTTTTCATAAATTTAGACACCAATTACGAGCAGGTTATTTTCTAACTGAATGCCGTACGAAGACTGTTGAAACGTATTCAAGAAATACTGTATTGTAAGAGTTTTATTAAACACTCGTACAAAAACGCAACACGATATACACTGGCGTGTCATACAATAGCTTCTTGTCTTCACGCTATTGTATAGCGAAACACGTGTTGGGTTTCAGATTAAACTGTTAAGTGAAAATCTCACAATACTGTGTTTATTGAATACGTTATGGATTTTCATCAAGTATCGGACGATTACATCACATATGTGAAAAAGGAAAAATTCACATTTCCATAAAAGTGAGCTCATTACACTAAGTTGTTGAATTTCTGTACAGCTGCCGTGAAATCAGTTTTCTATTTAAAAAACGATCATTCATTTGGACAGGCCTTGTTGGTTTATGAGGCAGTAATCGTAAGGTCAACCATATGACCTTGAACTCTATTCCTAAGGCGAGAGGTCAAAGTTTCATTACATGAAAAACTGATTTCACAGAAGCCGTACAGGAATTTATCATCTTGAATATAAAAGTCACTTTTCTCGAAAAAATTATTTTTCTATTTTTCTCTTTCTGTGTTTGTAAGGCGTTTGGTCAGAAATTATCCCAGTTGTGATTAATATTTGTAGCTTTACAAAAACAATTTCTTCAAATTACGACCCAGAAACTCATTATATACGTCTACAAAAATCAATCAATGTAGCCAAGACTTGGTGTCTACATCCGTTTTCGTCTATAGCAACACAAAACTACATTCACCTAAGGAAGGAAGGAGTAGTTTCTTCCTATTTATCATAATATTCGGAATTATCAAACCAAAATCACTTCAGTTTCAAATATCGTTCCTTCAAGAGACTACTTCCCCAAACGTAATCCAATTACACGAATTTCCTAACGGCTGCGTCAAAGGAGAGCTGGAAGAATCATTTTTCAAAAGTGTCCGTTCCAGCACTAACACACCCCGTCAAAAATTCCTTAATTAAACTCGAGTTCGGACACTAACTTTTTTGTGTCGGTCCTTTATTAATTTTCTAATTAGTTCGAGAGTTGCGCTTTCCTGAAAGCTTCGGCGAGGAATGGAAAAAAGTAAAATGAATCGAACGGTCGTAACCCGGAAATATCTACTTTTAGTGATTATAATGTGTATACGAATCAGAAAATAATATCTGTTCAGTATTGTATAGGTGTGTGCCCCCTGTATTTCCAAAATTCCAAAATAAGAATATTGATTCTTCCTTACAATTAGTGTTCATTCCAAATGATATTTGGAATGAACACTAATTGAATGAAATAAACATACTCAAAGAATATCACGAAGTGGATATGAACTCAACTTTATATCGTGAATAAAAAGTGATGAATATTAATGAAGCGATATGAAAATAGAATAGAACTGGCCGATATTTGATGAAAATCTATATTGAAACTCATTACTGTATTATTGTAATAATGAGTTTTGTTATAAAAATTCCAAAAGCCACGAAAAGGATCACTCCAGTTCTTGAGGAGATGGATTCAATTTATATCTGACTATATTTTATGAATATCATGGAATTTATCCTTTTTCAATCTGATTTCATTAGATTTATTGGATAGTTCATTCATTTTAGAAATTTTGAGTTGTTCTGAACTGAAATGAAATTGTCTTGTCCTCGTGTATCATGAGTATGTGTATTATTGAATTGAAAAAAAATCAATATCTAATGGTGCTCAAATAACTGACTGAACTTTATGTATATGTGAATGATTAATATATCGAACTGATATATCTGAAATTCACCTCTAAAACATCATCAACGTTTTTGTACATTTATCATAAATCGAAATCACTCTCATCGCTTGGTTTTCAAAAATTTCAAGTCAATTATATCCATTTCTGTAGGGAATGTGAATGTGGTACTACACAAAGTGAAGTAGAATAGAATAATAGTACGAATGAATTCTCTAGAAAAAACCTGCTAATTGAGAAGGCCGAAAGTAAATGAATTTTAATTCAGAATCCAAAATCACACCCTAAGTATTTGAATTCCTTAAGTATTTCTAGAATGCAATCTCCATAAGTTGGGATTCAAAAACTTATGAATGGTTTTCCCTAGTATCATATACATTGTTTCACTAATTCACCTTCGATGTATTTTGCAGACATCTTTTCTCTAATATAAAAAGTATCATCTGCAAAAAAATAATTACTACAATACTTTCTGCAATTGACACAATATGTCTTTTAGGTTTTTTTTGCAATAAAATCATAAGAAAATATATCCAGAGAATTATTTCTCCAAAATATAAGTATACATCTCAAGTATACATTTCAATCTTGTATCCTATTGACAAATTTGTATTTTTTCTGTATATTGTATCATGTTATTGTAGCTGTCAAAAATTCATTTATTATTATTATCATTATTCACTTTTGGAAAAGGATTGTTCTGTAAAATTGCAACTAGAAATGCCTTAGTCTACAATAATGAGCTCATTTGAAAATAATAATGTTCTCGGATACAGTGTGCCCAAAAACTTCATCCTGATTTTTATCGAAAATTATGTGGTGTCGATTGTTATCGAATATCGTCGAGCAAGATCCTGTTTTCTCGAATATTACCATTTCCACAAACAAAAATCCTAAAGTTCTCGAGGAGGTTCAAACTCAGGCTCGATTCAGTGGGCAGGCTTTTTTTAAAAAAATGGTTAGGAAATAGAGAGGTGGAACGATTACCTACAAGTTCTCTCGATCGCACTCCACTTGAATTTGTTTGAGATAAGATGAAACCAGAGCACGAAAACATCAGTGATGATGCTATGCTAAACCACAAACGAGATCATCTGTGGACATAGTATTCAATTTTATTCAACCAAGGTAAACAAGAGTCCACAGAAAGTATGATGCAAAGCAGTAGCTTTCGATGTCGAAGCTTTCTGTATATTCCCAAAACTGGGATAGATTGTTCAGACTTTTTCAACTTACTCATGATGAGCTTCATATAACACAGTTAGTTTGCTTTCGTTTCTACTTCTGTACAACTCACCGTTTTGGAAATACCATTGCATCGTTTCGACTTCGCATTTGAAACAACATTAATACAAATGACGTACACTTTCATAAAGCTATCAAGAGAGATATACTCCACCAAAAATGAAATTTCAGGTAGTTCCAACTTTCAGATGTAGCGAACAAATTGTAAAAGAAATGTGTTTATACGTTGAATATGAAACTGAAGTTATGCTTTTGATACTGTAGCTGAAATATATAAGGTAATTCAAATTTGACCCCCACTATTGGGGGTTCGAAAACTACAGGAGATACGTCGAAGCTCGAATTGGGGCAAAGTTGCGTTTTCTTGTACTTGGCAAAATAATGTTCTGAAACTCGAAAAAATTCGAGTATTTCTGGAAATATATAGAAAAAAATTAAAATTGGAATTTTCGTTTATATTTTTCTCTAGCGTTATTTGACAACATAGCTCAAAACCAATAAAAATTTTCATTGATCCTTTTTGTCAGCTACACGACGTTTCGTCTTTTGGCAATCATCATCTATTTTGTTCCATCACGGGCACCATATTGCTTTTTATACAGAAGAATATTTTGATTCCATTGTGTCATCCAATGTGTCATATCCTTCCTCTCCCTAGATTCTGTTCATTAAAGTGCCCCACAGAAAAGTATCCAAAACTGTGAGGTCAGGTGACCTTGCCGGCCACGTCACTTGTCCAGAATCCCCTAACCACCTATTAGAAAATCTTTGATGTAAATATTCGCAAACTGCTCTTTTATTGTGTGGAGGAGCCCCGTCATGCTGAAACCAGCAGCTGTCATAATCAACAAGGGGAAACGTATCCATTAGTGATTGCATCTCTAGAGTAACTTCATTCTGGGCTTCACTCTATCACTTGAATTGAACTAGTCAAAACCAAACGCTTCAATTTTTACAATATAAGCGCAATTTTAAATCGCCCAGATCTAACGCAAAACCTTTTGCAAGAACAGATCTATAGTTTTGCAAACTGATATTATGCTCCAATTTCTACGTATTCATATATTCTTCGAAATCGTTTCTTAAGAGCCGAAGATAGATTTCCTCATTCAAATTATTAGAAAAAAAAATGAGATACGAGTATTCGGTCGTTATAAATTCCAGCTTACGTATTCAAACTAAACCAAACTTGTGGTCTGACTTCTTCGAAGTATTGTGGATTATTTCCTTTCCAAATATGTTCATTATTTCCATTAAAAAACACCACAGTTCGAAAAAGTACTTTCGTCGGTCCAAATAATTTTTTTCAAAAAGTTTGTAGGGTCTACCCTTCTCGAGAGCTAGCTACAAAATTTTATCTTACCCGTATGTAATTTTTGTGGAATATCTATCTTATAACATTTCAAACCACTTTTATCGAAATCCCTTCTAATGCTCGTCTGCAGCACATCCATTTCTGCCGAGACTTGATGCGTTGATTTGTAAGGATCTGTATTTATCTAAAAAAGTTATAAAAATAGTTGTACTTCTTCGAATATAGAAAGAACAATTATTTTACCTCGGCTAATAAGTAATTCCCAGTATTTTGTTCCATGCTGCTTCAGTACTTCATTCTTGGTTTCTGAAACGCACCGTACTCAGCCAAGTGTTTGTCCAAAATTCCGATTAATGTTCTATCCGGTTGTTGACCTTCCGGATATAATTCAAAATAAATTTGTGCTGGTTTCGTACTATTCCTATTAAATTTATAATGAGTTTCAACATTTCGACTGAAGTATTTGTGCAAACTCATGATGTTTGATGAGTTCTGACAACTAGTATTTATTAAACAAAATTTTTCGATGAATTAACGACCATCTGAGGTGAAGTTATTTTTTCAATACATGTGATTTCAGAAAATCAAATCATAAAAAATTATACATCAATGAAATCAAAATTTTCCTGAATAAAAAACGATATGGCACCCATAATATAAATAAAGTTGATGATTATCGCCAGAAGACGAAATGTCGGATAGTAAACCTGAACATGAAAACGTATAGATGGAAAAAAGTATCAAGGTGGATGTATTTTTGGTTTTGAGCTATGTTGTCAAATGTGATAGAAAAAATAAAAAAGAAAATTCATATATTCAATTTTTTCCGAAAATACTTGAAATTTTCCAGGTTCAATCCAATTGAATTCAGTTCATTATCCCAAGAAATAATAAATGCTTATAATTAGGGTCTATAACTAACTACAAAGTATAAGTATAAGCACAAAAAACGCAACTTTGCACCAATTTGAGCTTCGACTTATATCCTGTAGTTTAGGAGATCCCAATGATGGAGGTCAAATTTGGATTACCCTGTATATTAACAGAATAGAAATACCCACCAAATCATTGCTTCATCAATTTCATTCTGTTTATTCTCATTCAGTTCCTTCAATATTCACCTTCAATCAAAGATGTTAATAAACCATATGAAAATGATCTCTTTTTATTGGTTATTGCAAAATCAGGCTCACCTCTTTGTATTTCATTGGTACCATTGAACCATCTCACTTTAGGAATAGGTTTACCGCCGGATGCCTCGCAGATTAAGTCGAATTCATCTTCTTCTTCCATCGGACCAATGACTGTAGAATTTGGTAAAGGAGTGTGATCTCCACTGCGAAATATTTTCACATTCTCTGGTTTTTCTGAAAAATAATATTCAATGTAGATCTTGCGAGAAACTTAAAACAATTCCAGTATAAATATCAAAATTAAACAAATTAACGTTCATTAATGAAGTTTATTATGAATCACGACAATCAGATTCATCATACGGTATAACAAAAAATAATGAAAGGACCTTTATATTGTAGAGTGTTTCTATTCGAAACATAAATGGAAAGAGTTGATTACTGTGTTGAAAACTGATAATTATGCTAAGATTGGAATCCAAAACAATAATCTCTTCCAGTTCCACTACAAAGTGGAATATTGCAAATGCTTGTCGAAAACAACTTTTTTCTTGGCTGATACCACAATGAATATTCCATTACACCCAGAAGATATTACATGATATTTTTTATGTTTTCAATTTTGTCATCTATTTTTTACCTGAACATGAATTGAATATATTTTAAGTCATGATACCGCACCGTGGAATAACATATAATAACTAAAATCATGAGGGTCTGATGTCACTCTTTGAAAATTGCCTCAAATACCAGTGAGCTCGAAAGAAATGAGGTCTAAGAATTCTGTAGTCTGAGTTGTAACAAAATCGGCTCAGGGCTACTCGCCGTAGAGTTCCTGTTTACAAAGTGTATAGAAGACCAAGCAATTCGAGGACAACCCAAATCATGTCCAGAAGAATACAACAAACATTCAATAATTGACCTGTTAACACTAGCACAGGAAACATTATTATTGGAATGGGTATTAATAGATTGAATTTTTCACTGACTTGCCTGAACAAACCTACACAGTAGGTTTATGGACTGACACCTGTCAAAAAACAACTACTCTCCTGGCTGATACCACGAAGGGTGTTGGATTATATCCGACAGGTGTCAGTGCAGGATTCTTCACAGAAGTAATTCTTGCATATGATGTTGGCGATACAACTTCCGGTATC
>WOGR01006150.1:0-13279 GCA_015342045.1 Leptinotarsa lineolata | reverse complement strand
GTGTTTCTAATCGGTTTTTTGTTGTTTGCGTCTTTTTATTACTCTTATTGTTTGAGATTTTATGTTCTGTGTATATTCAATTTTCTATTTGATATAAGTTTTACGTACGTTTTTAGATGTCAATAAATGTAGACTTCAATTCTCTATTACCTTCTTGATATTGGTAGACATATCTTACAGATACATTCACAGCATAAAGCACACCATACACCAGGAAGATAGATAAATGTCTGAATCCGGTCCTGTTTCAATTGATAAACACCAAAGTCTTGTTCAAGACAATGTGTTCAATCAAAATTTATTTCAAATGAAATTTCCGTTGCGCCAGGTGCCAGGTCAAGATTTACATAAATTATCACTTGCCGGTCCGCAATTTCCATTCCTCAGTTCATTACACTCCAATAAATTTCTCCGATCGCGTTGTCTTTGTTCTTTTCATCAGGAAACAGTTTTTTAGCTGTTTTTGGCGAAACCCATTCACTAATTTGTACCAAACTTGGCACGTATCACCTCCGTCACTTTACCTATTGTCCAAACCACTCAAACTCGAAATCGGATCACAGAAACACGATTTATTGAAGTTGATTCCAAATTATAACAAAGAAGATGAGCACATGTCTCTCAGTTTTTGAAGTTACGTGAGGTGAGTGGAATATATTATGAATAGTGGCTATAGTTTTTTGATAAAAATTATATTTTGTATGACGTATGTTTTATCATACATGTAATTCTCATGACTGATTATCCCATCATCATTGAATTGTTTCATATCGTTGCTATATTGCTGCGAACTTATTTGTACTTATTTAAGTACAATGGGCGATGGCAATGTATGACAGTATCTTGTTATTATCCAGAGCAATTTTCTGACAATGGAATTCAAAGAAATTTCTCTCTGGAAAGAGATTTGGGATACTGGCAGCTGCTGTAGATGTAATTGAAGATGTGAGGTCTACCCAATTTGGAATCGATTCAGTCATAATTCCGCCAGAAGTGGATTACCAAACTGATGAAGAGGAATTCGACGATGATGACTTGATTACAACTAATTGTGTCTTTGAATATGAAGAATAGTGGAATTATGTCTGATTTATTGCAGAAATCTGCAAATAAACATAAATCTGCGAAGAGGCAGAAGACTGCAATGCCTAAGTGGATCCGAGTACCCGTGAATATGAATATTGAAGGCAAACTTGACCAAATAAACCCAGCTTTTTGACGAAGCCGATTAGTTTGTATGGTGAGTTATTTTTCAGGTCAGATGGCAGAAGTGTGGTCCTACCAAACTCTGAAAATCTGATTCGGTCCACGACGGTGCAGGCACAAAGTATGTGCTCTGCTGTTCCATCATATTCTGAACGGAGGCGACACACACTGTCTTCTGACAGTCCGAGTCTGCATATGATGATTCAGACGACAGTGACCTGTGCGGAGGCCTGTTAGACATCGTAGTTCATCTCTACTAAAGTCCTGTCGCAAAATGTAACAGAATTAAAGGAAACTGACGAAAAATATAGAGGTATCCAAAGTATTATGATTCTCAGACTAGAGGGGAATGAAATAGTACACCTATAGTAAGTTGAAAAACCACATTTATGTTTTGCTTTTACCGAAATCTCATTCAAATATTTCTGAATAATACATGCGTCGTTGTTAATCAATGTTACAGATGAAATATTCATAACAATGTATACATCTGAAGGATTTCTCTCGCAAGTTACCTTCGAAGTGTGTTGGCAAAAGATATTCACTGGCAAATCATTTCTGTATTTCACACAGCTGATGGTTTGCCTGTATCTCCAATGGAAGCTAATAAATCCATTCTTTCTAAACCTTCCTTATCATAGCCTTGCTGCTCCTTTGCAGCTTGGAATCGAACGTGTTGATCGAAGACTTTCGAATCCTGGTAACTATTGTGTAACACATTTTGGGAAAAAACCGAACAATCACATACGATCTAAACCGGATGTTGGGATATCGGACCGTATGTGCCCAATGTTGTATTTTTCTCGCTTGTGTTACCTGTCATCTGTACTGGACCACTCTGCCTGTCGTCTCATTTTCTGTCTGATACATATGAGTTTGTACTATACTTCAAAGCTCTATGAATGTGTCTGAACTATAATGCCGGTTCAAATGGCCCAAAGAGGTGAAAGCTTCATTACAAACAACACAAAAACAGGGTTCATATCTCTTCACATAATATTCGCAGGTAGCTCGTCACGATGTCATTTACAGTGTTTTGGAAGATTGAGTACATATGGCTACCGAACCAGGTATTCCTAATAGAAGTTGATTCATATGGAAATCGACACTTGGAAGTTGGTTCACACTATTCTCACCAGCATTCGGGAACTCTGGAAGTATTTTCTTTTCCTTCTGTGGAAAACTTTTTGAATTACTGTCCTGATACCGCCAGACCATCCTCCACTGAAATTATTCACATGACGGTTTTCAGGCACTGACTCCAAAGTTGACATCGTTTCAATAGGGCATGCCGTGTATTCCAAATTCTTTATTTGTTCTTCCTTCAAAATATCATCAACTACTGGTTGTGAATTTCCAAATCGTTTTGTTTGATTTGAGCCATCAGAATTTGAAAGATCATCAAAATAATAATCGTTCAAAACTGGTTACAAACTCGTTTTCAACATAGCCGAGTTGTTCCAAGTGATTTATGATGTTTATGATATGCTTCTCCATTGGACATCTATGTGCCTCTTCAGAAAGAAAATGGAATCTGAAAAAAGTGAAGAAATCAACTTTTTAATCAGAGTAACTGTAAAAAACCATTTAGCATATCATTGTCACTAAACTGTTACTGAAACTAATATTCTCAGTGAATTTATAAAGTCATTTTCCGGCCGACGGCCGCTGCACATTACCTGATTCACCTCAGGTACCCATATGAGTAAAAAAATTCAGTAGTTCAGGTGGATATGTTATTACTATGACATCATGGAATTCCTATTACCTAATTTTCCTCAGGTACCCATGTCAGTAAGACATTTCAATAGTTCAGGTAGGAATGAATATGAAAATTTTATTCTTATCTCAAAACTTTGTGAATGTCAGCTATTATTTAGACTGAGACCATCAACTACAAACAATATTCAAGCTTAATTTTATGGTTGAAGTAATTTCAGACTGAACACAAGAAACGTTTATAGTTGCTAAGAAACAAGAATAACAATCTGGAATGGTTTCGATGTATTGTCAATGAAAAACTATTTGAATGAAAATAGATGAATATTTTCAAATAATACGTATATTTTGGAGTTCGAAAGCGGATATTGATCCCAACATAAATTTGGTCCTTCAGTAGCCGAATGGAAAAACTGAACTGTAAAATATAACAAGTCGCAGAGTTGGAATTATATGGTAATTCTTGGAACACTTAGTGCTTAGTCTACACTGGACAACAAACATAATACTCAATTGGATGAAAATTTATGAGTCGTTCAATTTATTCCTTATATCCTATCAATCCATTATATACTGTTCTTTATTTGTGTGAGTATTGTTGAATCGTCATGCCAGAACGTCGAATCAAAGAACTCATACGAAAAAGGGGTACGCTAAAATGAAAATTAACCAATTTTCCGAAGTTTTTGTGTGGCTTTCCAGAAAACACTTTGAATGTTGATGACATTTCATGAAGAAAATTGAAATCACGATCGAATCGTATACAAGAAGTATTTGATGAAGAATTTGAGGATTTTTAAGGAGAAATTGACTGATTAGTTAATGATGATGATCTATAAGCAGAAGAAACATATAGAACAGAGTTTCAAGAGATATTTCATCAAACCTCTACTGAGGCTTAACAGATCTTGAACATCAGAAACAAAGAACCTGAGGTTCCAGATAATGTCAGCTTGCTTAGTATTAGTAGTGATGATAATGTAAGTGAAGTTCATTCTGTCAGATCAAATGCTCATTCTGTGGTGGCTCTTTAAGCAAGACCTCGTTTACCATCAATTCCAATACCATCCTTTAGTGGTAACTTGCACAATTGGTTAGAATTTCGAGACACTTTCCTATCTCTTATTCATAACAATGTTTCAATCACGAATATTGAAAAATTTCATCATTTGAAGGGTGCACTTTAAGGAGAAGCCCAAAAAGTCATTGATATGATGAGTATTTCTGATGGAAAGTATGATATGTGAAAGATATGATGACACACACACTTTGGTGGATTATCACTTGAAATCATTAATGAAATTTTCATCAATGAATAGGAAATCAGCTACGGATTTCAGTAATATGTCATAAATACACTATTTGCTTCAGAAAAACTTGATATTTCAACAATTTCATGGGATCCAATATTAATATTCAATATGACAGATAAATTTGATCAAAATACGTTTCCTGTTCAGAAGGAACGTGGACAAACAAGAAAATTGAATTCATTAGTTGACTTCAAAGAATTTTGAAAAGATAGAGTTTAAATGTTGGAAAGTGTCGAAGGAAATAAAAAGAAGGCAGAAAATGGGTAAGAGTTGGGCATGAAGATAAAAAAAGATTTCATAAATCGTTATTATCAACTTCTACATCACCTTTTTGTGTTTATTGTAAAAATAAACATTATATCAATAACTGCCCTGAATTTTGAAATCGAATGTTCACTCAAGGTATGAACAGGCAACGAAGTGGAACTATGTCTCAATTGTTTGAAAAAAGGCAACCACATCAGCAGAGAATATGGTTCGAATGGCTGCAGGAGATGTGGAACGAAACATAAAACGCTTTTGCATTATCAATAGTCAGTAAGGAATGAACATTGTGAGGCAAATACGAGTGGGCAACAACAATCATGTAATGATACTCATTTGAGCAATATAAGTTGAGTCAAATGATCGACAAACTTCTATAGGAGATGGAACATCAGTTCAAAAAATCTTTCTTTTTGGATAATGGTATCATGAATCCTGGTGAGGTATTACCATCATCGGCATTGGTACAAATATTTGATTCGAATGAAAGTTTACATAACTGTAGACTTTTACAAGATTGTGGATTACAATCGAAGTTCAGGAATTTTTTATCAGTTGAAGAACAACAGTATAAACAAATATTCTGTCAAACTACTAGGAGATGCGCAGATGGTAAGTTCAGATTCCATTTTCAGATTCTCTCACTGAATTGGGGGACTCAAAGCAACCCGTTATAAATCAGTTCTTGAAGTTAGAAAAAAGGGTGGTGAAAAATTCTAGATTACAAGAAATGTACGTGGACGTCATGAGTGAATGGTGATGGTATTTTAAAATGGAACATATGTCTGTTTGTCGCGAATCATCAACCGATCAAATTGCATATTACTCACCACATCATGGAATTTCAGACGAGGACAAAAAAACAACAGTTTTACTCCAAAAATTATGTAATGTAAAATTATTTTGAGATGAAACATTGCCAATGGACTTGGATACACAGTGGCGACAATTACTATTCATGAAAAATGAGAAGTGAAAATTTTCTATATTTTTTACCACTTTTATTCGTAACTAAAGTTACTGCAGTTTCTTCCTATAAGGACATTTTCAAACTCTTTCTCTTACCACGTAGCGGCTACATCCATCAATTTATTAGTATTCAGTTCAATGAAATTTATCTTTGGTCAGATTTCACAATTGTATTGGGGTGGATTGGTCGATCTCCTGATACATTGCAAACATTCGTGAGTAACAGAGTGTCTCAGATTCAGAGTTCGTCTTGTGGGGAAAATTGGTATCATGTACGTTCCAAGGTCATCGCCAGCTTATGACTGAGGGGGGGCAATGGAGCAATATTATGGAGGATGAAAATATGAACGCCTAGTACAGTCGAAAGCATGAAGCAGTAAAAGAATGAATGGATGAAGGAGAAAAATAACAGTTGGTCCTTATCAAAGAGGACAATTTGGCCCCTCTCCACTGGCGTTTAGAAAGAGTAACTGCAGTATTTCCTGGACCTGATCAAATGATTCGTGTTTCAACAGTAAAAACTCAAAGTGGGGAGTTGAAACGTGCCATATCAAAATTATGCCCCATTCCATTGAGTGATACTTCCTAAACTGTGTTGATTTTATTTTTGGTTCTGAAATGAACTTTCAAGGTGGGGTGAATGTTCAGGATTTATTTTATGTTTAAAGTTATTTCAGACTGAACACACAGTATTCTATTTATTTTACAAGAAACTTTCATAGTTGCTAAGAAACAATTAAAATAATTTGAAATGGTTCTGATGTATTGTCATTGAAAAACTTAAAATGGAATTAGAAAAATATTTCTAAATAATACGTATATTTTGGAGTTCAAAAGCGGATGGTAATCCCAACAAATCTCGATTGATCGATTCATGACACCGATAAAATGAATCACAAATTGAAAATCGTATCAGGTGTTACAACTTTGATCCATCAAACGCTGATAATTTTTTTTGATTGATCAGCTTTTCGGACAAGTTTGTGAGAACTTCTTGTTTGTCATAAGTCACCTGACTCAAAATTATTGCACCCTAATCTCTGCACTACAGGAAAATCCTTAAGGCGCTCTAAGAGCGGTGCCTGTGCTAAAGTAGCTACTCACCTTATATTTGAATCGCTGGAGATTTAATACATTTGAAATGTTCTCAGGAAATGTATTTTACAAAAACGCAGTTCTCCAAATGAAAGAGTTCTTGAACAGTGAAGTTAAAGGTGTACTGAGTTGAACCTCAAAACGATGAGCAGCCACAGTCCGTCGCGTATTTCTGATATGTACCCTCTTGGTAGAATCAAATGTATCAAGTCACTTGAACACTTCCCGTGAAAGTATCTATAGAAGAGAGATAAATCTTGCAACCTTTTTTTGATGTTCCAGACTATCAAGATTGCAAGTGATATTCGCGTCTCTAATCAGTCGAATGACTCTTTTCTGAATGGAATCCAGCAGCTTCAGGGTATGCGTTGGAGCGGAGCTCCATACATGAAAACAATACTTTAAAGAAGGTCTGATCTGAGCTTCATAGAGCATCAAAAGTTGTACAGTTTTCTGATTTGGCACAGTGTTCCGAGCTTTTGGGAAACAACCTTTGCAATTCCAGCGAGATGATTGTGCCAAGACATATTGGTGTCCATTTCAACCCCCAACAAACTTATCGAAGCGGAAAGCGGAATTGTCTGTCCTGACATTATTATATCCGGTTCAAACATATTTATTTTTCTGGATGCCTGGATTTTTGTGGCATTGAATTGAACCTGGTTACTTTAACCCCGATTCGAAATCACTTCTAGGTCCTCAGTAAGATATGCAACTTTCTGCTGCCGGTGAAGATGTGCATTCGCAGCCCATTTTCTGTAATCCCATTGGAATGACGAGAGAAGTGTGCTGTCCTCAGCAAAACAATATATTATATTCTTGTTTTTTTTTTCAATAAGACTGTATTTTCGTTGATCTATCATAGAATGTTGAACAATCGATGATTTCTTCTATTCTGTTTCAACAGTTTTGTTACTTACTTCTGGACGATTAGACGATTACCAAGAACGATGTGACATGAAAACTGTTGATAACCGCCGATTGATGATGAGTAGGGCTTGCAATTTCCATGACTTCACAATATATCTTCCGTAGAATGAAATTTTTTGTCAACTTTCCGTGAATTGTTCTGGTATGATACTCAACACACCTACATAAAAATGTCTATTTTTGACAATTCCGGAAACATTTTCTTCAGTATAACGCTGTATCAAATATGTGTTTCTCCACAAAATCCAAACATAATTCTTTAAGATTCAACCATTCTCTGAATAGTAATTTCGGGAACCAGCCTATTATACGTATATGCAAATGTCTCCAAGGAAATTTTGATTTCCAAGTAATCGAAAAAATTTTTAATCATCAGAATCCCTTTCAACAATACCTGTACAAACCAATACCTGCATCTAGCCACATAAAAGTGAGAACAAGAAGACCAAACGTTCAGATTCAATAGAGACATGATGGCACTGCCAGCTGTCGAAAGCGCTCGTATGTTAAACTTGAAGACTGGCTTCAAATCAAATTATCTAAATGAACAGTTTGTTTAGGCCAGTCTTATCTCACCTAAACAGTAGGGGAGACGTTTTTGGATGTTCGCTTTTGCTTAGTTCGAGAAATGATACTATGGAAGGAATTCGATTTTCAATTATCGGAAATCATCGACTTCAGGTTGATGATAGACAATGCCTTGCACTGAAGAGTGGCCAAACAGCCCGAAACCGGTCTGCAAGTGTGTTCCAATAATTAAAAATCCATTCCGGAAGTTGTATCGCCAACAGCATATGGAAGAATTACTTCTGTGAAGAATCCTGCACTGACACCTGTCGTATATAATCCAACGCCCTCCGTGGTATTTGCCAGGGGAGTAGTTGTTTTCTGATAAACCTACTGTGTAGCTGAGTTGAGAGTGACCTGAACAAATTGTTCATTTAGATAATTTAACTTAAAAATATGTTTAGAAATGACCGACATCAATGACGAAGAACATTGCATTGACAATAAAACACATAGAAATGTAAAAATTTGAGCCAAATTTTTACATTTCTACTAAATCGAAGAAACTTTCTTCTACGATGCAGAGAAAACAACGTTCATATTTCAAAAATTACTCAAGGAATACACAACATCGAATGTCTAACAGAGGCAGCTGTAGGACATACCTTGCTCAAAGCTCTCAAGTTCAACTGCAATTTAAGAAACAGTATTTTGAATTTAGAAATAAAAATAACACATGATACCATTCCTAACTGTAAAGAAACCTTCAAGAAGCTCACTAGTGAACTCCCATTTTTTATTATTTCAGATTTCTTTAGAAAACTTTTTATTCAATACAACATATGTTTCCATAAAGTTAAAAATGTCAACATTTCCAAATTTAACAGATTGATTCAACTCAATTCAATAAAAATTTAGTATCAACCCTCTTGAATCAAAAATCTTAGCAATACCGATATGCCACAAGATATCAGCAATTTTTAAGCTTTGGACTCAAATTTAGTATTGAACCTAACAAAACAGATAATTCAACAACATTAAAACAACCAATAAACCCGTTTTTACAATAGATTCAATTTTCACCAAACTCAAGGATAAAATTTTTATTAGTTTTCAATCTATGTAATAAATATATTGTTATAATTGTGATAAGATATATGTTGGATCAACATCAAGAACGCCTAAAGATCGTATATCACATAAGACTAATTGTAGATTAGATGCGCTCTAAGCTAACATATTAACCTAATTGGACATGTTATGGATTTCAGTAATACAACTATTTTATCAAAAGAATGTAATATTGCAAGGAGACTGTTTCTCGAGATGTCTTTCAGAACTCAAATGAAATTTACTTCATCCTTTTATTAAAAGATAAACATTTTCAATATTATCAAAATTCTTCAATTTTAAAGAAATATATTTCAATATTACATTATTACTTTTGAATCTTACTTGGCTTCTTGAAAATATTATCGATAAAATATATCATCAAAATTATGATTACATAACTATTGACGGAAATATAATATTCAATGTATCTGGAGTTTCTGTATCAAGTTGACAATCCTATATAGGATGATAACTGACAATAGTGTGTAACAAGCACAGAGATTGTGTTCAGATGTCAATGTCATTTTGTTTATAGTAATTCCATGCAATCTAATGCTTTAGGGTTATGCATAACAATTGTTATCGTATTTGTAACTTTTGTAATATTCATGAAAATGACTTCAAACACCTCCTAACCTTTTTTCTAATTAGTACATAATTTTTTTTAATGATAAAATATACAAACCAATTTTTGGAACCCCAATGGGAGCAAAAATAAGCCCTATTTTGACAAACTGTTATTTACGACCTGTTATATTTTGTCTTGAGAGTATTTTTATTCCAATTCTTTTTTATAAAGAAATATACAGGCTTATTCACGGTGGATGGCACATTACACTGTTCTGGTGAACCAGACTAATTACTTTCAAAATTACATGGAGCGCATATTCGGACAGTCTCTACACAACTTAAATATTTTCCACAATACGGTGTTGCCACTCCCAACAGAAAGTAGAAGCAACTTTGATTTCTCAAATAAAACATCCTGTATATAATATTATTGTTGTAGAAACTGATTCAACACAGAGTACTTTTTATATAAAAGATGAAGTTGTGGGAGAATTTCAACTACAGCAAAAAACATTTTGCATCGCCAACAGTAATATCAAAGTTCCTTTTGAGATGTCTCAATAATTTCTAAAAAGTTTCACTTGACTTTGACAGAATTAATCCGTCATCTACGAAGAGTGCCAAATAATTTTTTTTACCATCAAAATTTCCTACAAAGACACAATGATCAGCATTTGTCTGTTTCAATTCGAAATCTTCCAAAAATTTTCGAAATTTATAATTCCAGCATCGCGGAGACTGCTTGAGGCCGTACAAGCTCTTTCTCAGTTTACAAACCAAATCACCGGGTATTTCGAAACCTTTAGGCTGTTTCATGAAAATTGCTTCCTTCAGGTCTCCATACAAAAAGGCCGTTTTAACATCAAATTGGGCAATTTCGAGATCATATTCACCAGCTATAGCAAGCAGTATTCTTATAGACTCATAGCGCACAACTGGAGAGAATGTTTCATGATAGTCAATTCCTTCTTTTTGAGCAAATCCTCTGGCAACCAATCTGGCTTTATATCTTTCTTTTTCAGATAGACTTTTTTTGATTTGAAATACCCATGTACAGTCAATTATGTTGGCATATTCTGGAGCTTCTTGAAGTATCCAAGTATTAGATTTCATGAGTGAATCAATTTCCTCTCTCATAGCTGACAACCAGTGATCGGATTCATTTGAATGGATTGCTTGCTCGTATGTAGATGGAATATCAAAATCAGCAATCATAGCAGACAAATATTTTGGTTGTTGTATTTGACATCTGTCACGTAAATTGTATCTTTTCTCTATCGAATTTTCTGGATCATTATTTCTGTCATCATCATTATCTTCACTGCTTACATTTTCATTTTCTTTCACTGGGACATGAAGAGTTTTGTCTTCATTTTCAAAAGTCAACTTGAAATCAATGTGATTTTGTTCTTTTTGTTGAATATCAAAATCTGTTTCGCAGAAATGAACATTAGCACTGACATACATTTTTCTATTTGACGGATTCCATAGTCGATAATTTGGCGATTCTTTCTCATATGCTACAAAAATCATTTTTCTACTCTTCGAGTCCCATTTCTTTCTCAGTTCTTTTAGATTATAAATATTTGCTACTGTTCCAAAAATCCTGAGGTGTTTTATATTGGGCTTCCTTCCAAACCATTTTTCATATAGTGTTGCCTGATGTGTTTGTTTGCTGACTGATCTATTTAGAACATATACCGAAGTATTCACAGCTTCAGTCCATAATTCCAAACCCAAATTTTTCGAATACAACATGGAACGTGCACTGTCAGTGATAGTTTTTATATCTCTTTCTGCTTTTCCATTTTATTCATGAGCATAAGAAGCTGAGGTCTTGTACAAATAACCTTTTTCCCGAAAGAAATTTAGCATTCTCTCATTAACAAATTCAGTTCCGTTATCAATCGAAATATATTCATAACATTTTCGGTCTGTCGTTTTGTCAGGACTTCAAATTCGATAAATTTTTCAAAAACTTCTGATTTATGTTTCAGAAAATAGACCTTTTGGAAACCAGTGCAGTCGTCCCTGAATAAAAGAAAATATCTTGATCCACTAGGAGATACTATATTTGATGGACCGAAAACATCCGCATGAATAAATTCTCCTGGGTTTTCTACATTAGGGCGTTGTGATTTGACAAAACTTCTTCTATTTTGCTTTCCAAACTTGCAACCTTCACAAAAGAAATCAGATTCATCTTCAAGGCTTGCCCCTTCAACTGCACCACTATTTATTGTGTCTCGCACATACTTCAGATTGACGTGCCCAGTTTGTTCATGCCAAAGTTTGAGACTATTACTTGTTGATACATTTTGTAGAATTTCATGAGCATCTTGAACATATTACCTCGTCTCAATCCCACACAGGATAGTTCACCAGCAGCATTGCAAAATTCACATCTGTCTCTTTGAGCAGTCATAACGAAACCTTTGTCAGTTATTTTTCCGACAGATAACAAATTTCTCTTTAGTTCTGGTATGAATAGGATGTCTGCGATTACCTTATCCTTCCAAACACCATTAATATTTGTTTTCACGTTAATATCACCAACAGCTGTCACTTTTACGAGTTTATTGTCTGCAACTCGAACAGAAATTTCATCTGAAACTGTTTTCAGGTTGTGAAACCATTCTATTCTAAATGACATATGTGCACTTGCGCCAGTATCAGCCAACCATATGTCTTCTTCATTTTCTTCATTCTCAACCCAATCTTCTATATCAGTTGGTAGATCACAAATGAGAACTTCTTTGGAATGTTCGCTGATTGATTCATTTTTGGAATGGGATTTATCAAATTCCTTTTTTGTCGGCTCGGACACTCTCTCCACCAATGACCTAACTGCTTGCAACATCCGCTTTTCGTTTTCTGTTTCAATTCTTGGATGTTCGATTTTCTAGTGGACTTTTTCGGATTGTGACGTATTTTCATGGACTGAATTTGGAGAGCAAGACTGTCATCTTTGTTATCTGAAACAGATAACTTCTGCTCCTCTTTCAGAAGTCTAGCTATAAGATCTGAGAGAGTTTGTTTACTGGAATCAACTGAATCTCATGCAGTCACTAGCATTGCAAATTTGGGTGGAAGGCTATTGATGCTTTTTGAAATAACAGCAACATCTAATTTATCTTCACCCATATCTTTCAAATGCTTTACTATGGATTCAACTTCGGCAATGAAATTGACAATACTTTGAGTTTTAGACATATTGAGCTCGTAGAATCTCTTATACATCATATTTGGCATTTAACTAGACAATTTAACTGATCTTCATTGATAGATGATAGAAATATAACCATAGCTTGGTTATTTTTCTTCTCCCATTACTTTACTTCATCAGCATTTGAGGTACTTAAGGCAGGTTTTTTTCCGGTTACTATATCCATCAACTCATTGGCTCTCAACACAATGGAAACACTGAATTTCCACAACTGAAAATTGGTACCATCGAACTTCACAATTCTTGCAGTCTCAGTTTGAGCCATGTTCAGCAATTAAGTTGTCAATGTCAGAATAATAATGCAGCTTATTATTTTCGTTGAAAATGCAGCAAATACTTTATACTTTCTTCAGATATGCAGAGCAAG